>PVLA01005916.1:0-135271 GCA_004027455.1 Hydrochoerus hydrochaeris
GTGGACAGTGGGGAGGGAAGCAGAAGAGAGCCAGGTGGGGTAATGGATATTCTGCCTCAGCCTATACAGGCCTGGGGAGGTGATTCCAGGCCAGCAGAGGTAAACTCTTCTTCGTCCTGACACCACAGAGTCCTCTGATTCAACATCACCAGCTCTCATATGTGCCTGGAGAAAAGAAACCTAGAGTTCACTGTGATTAGTTTTGTCATTTCAGTAACACATGAATCAATACAAATATGAAATTGAGCATCATAAATGTGAAGTCATATTTCTTTTTTAACCTTTATATCAAAATTATTTCTGACTTGTAGGTAAGTTGCAAAAATATTACAAAGGACTCTACCTCCTCTTTACCCAGATTCTGTATGTGTCTCTTAGCTTTTCTTGCTGTAGGTTTATTTATTTATTTATTTTTGTCTTTTTCAGACCTTCCTATGTGGTTCAGGCTGGTCTTGAACTCACTATGTATCCCAGGCTGGCCTTGAACTTATGACAATTCTCCTGCCTTACCTTCCCAAGTGCTAGGATTACCGGTGTGTACCTAACTAGCAAATATTTTAAAGATGACTTGTACAGTACCATAAAAATCTACAAATAAATTTTCCAAGAGGTAAGTAATGCCTATATGTGCATTGAGAGACACTAACTGGTTAATTGGAATAAAAATATCAATTCACTTTTTATGATTTACTGATTCAATTCCATTTTTAACAGATTTTTACAGATTGATTTTAAACTTTGAGGCAAATTTAAAAGCCAAGAGTATTCAAAACAGTCTAAAAATAAGGTGAGAGTTCTTGTTCTACCAAATATTAAGACTGATTATAAAATATATTATAAGGTAATAGATTATCACAGAAATTGAAAAATCAACAGAACATAACTGAGACATGTCATGACTCATACAAAGGGACACTTCGTGTGTGACAGTAATGGCACTGTGAGTCCCAAAGAGAAAAAAGTAAACTTCAGTAATTGGTGCTGGGGAAAAAATATTTTTTGTGTTTAAAAAAATTAAATGCATTCTCTTTTATCACCCTAAGCTTCCACATGCTCAAGGATTTTTTCTGTTTTGTACCGTAGTGTAACTCCAATGCCTAAAAAAGTAACTGGCGTGTGCTCAATCAGCTTTGGGCAAATAAGGAAACGAATGAATGAAGAACCAACAAAGCAATGAGAGCTTTGTTGAGAACAGTCCTCAGATTCTTCTATCTGCCCCCTGATCTTCAGGAACTCAGGAAGTGCTGTATGTGAGAATGAACGCTAGATGGCGCAACAGAACAAAGCAAACAACTGTCCTCAGCACATCCTTAGTCCTGAATGGGCTCCCCTAGTGAAAGCCTGTGAAGCCACATTTTTGTAATAACTTGGATTTTACTGACTGGTGTCCCGCTGCATGGATGCCAATATGCTCTCCTAAATATTCCTGTCCACTTGTGTGCCAGTACAAGTTACCATTTTCCTTCTCCTCCCCATCTGATGGAGACCACTACCAAGCATCCCTGAGCAGAATTTAAAATTGGACAATTGACTTTCTGTGTTTACTGTGAGTTTGCCCTAGGCCTAGTTCCCTTGTCTGGAGATTGGCAGTGGATTCACATCGAGTGAACCTCTATGAATCACTGGTCCTGGCTGAGGCCTGTAGTGCCCTGTGATGCCATGGATGCCTCGAAGGATGAGACAAGGCCACAGCTGGGGATGCCTGGCTCCCACCCCAGTGAACTAGATACAGACCGTAGCTGCAGGCATCTCACTCCTGCAGTGAGGGTTAACCTGTAGTGAGATGGTTCTCCTAGACTAACGTAATTTATTACTTGGAGAAGTCCTTGAGTCCACTCCCATGGTCCTGCTCAGTTTCCCACATTTTCCACTCTAAACACTTCCCTTGTTTGAAAACCAAATAAATGTGGGCCACCCAGAGAAGTTCTTTGTCTCAGCCCCTAGAGATTTTTTTAATTCTGCTAGAGGGTTTTGATCCTCCCGAAGTCCTAAAATCATACCACTGATCTCTTTTATTTAAACCTTTGATCTACTCATTTGGGACGTTTGGGGCTTGATCAGTCTGCACTACCCATCTCTTGCAAATCACCCCCCAGTGATGGTCAGAAAGGTCACCAGTCCACTAAAGCCCTCAACTATCCAGAGCTATGGGGTGACCCATGAAAGAAAGAGCTGATTCCCTCTGGGTCACATTCCATCAGAAGGGCAATAGATGATAACAACAGTTCTTTCATAGTTTACTTCTATTCTCTTCTCTTCCCAGAACCACATCATGGGACAGTTATTTATGCAAGCCAGCCACCTCGTGGCATAAGAAGGACAATTTCCCTGTTTCACTAAACACTGTTTCACTGGGTTAAAGTTACCTCTGCTGTTTCAGTGCATATGCCAGGGAGTTCCTGTCACTAACAGTCTGCCAGCTCACATTAGGTGAATCACACTAGGGCCTTATTTCAGTTTACCACAGACTTTCCCACTTTTATTGCAGGAAGTCTCACATCCCAGGAAATACCTTACCGACGCAAATCAACACAGCTGGTGGCTCCACATTAGGCCTAGATCTGTCTGAGGTCCACTCAAATGCAAATCAGGATTATACCACACATATATAAAATTATCTAAATTCTTATCCTCCCACTCCACATGTACCCATCCACCAGATCTTTTAGTTTCACCTCATATGCAACAGTTAACTTCATTTTCTCCTTCATTTTCTTGCTGTCTTACTTAGTTCAGGTTCATAATTTTAACTCAGGATTCCTAGGCAATCTTAAATAGCAGTCCCACCTCTAGCATTGCCTATCTCAAATACTCTCTCATTCACTGTTATAGGACACCCTTTATACCAATTGGATCATATTACAACTCTGCAATGATCACCATTAGGTTCCCTCAGCCCATAGGATGCTGGTCATTATTATTATGGTACATAAATCTTTGTGACATACCCAACTTTATTTTCCACCTCTTCATTCTTTGTACTCTTCACTCACTGGGATACTTCCTGTTCACCTTCACCTGACAGTTTCTCCCGAACCCACCACACCTACAGGCCCTTGTTTCTGGGTTCTCATTTTCTAGAATGCCTTCTCTCTATCTGGTAACTTCTACTCATCAGAACTACTTAACATGAGAAGGGAAGTTCCCCTAGAGCAAAGGATACTACATAGATGAAGGAAGGAAGGAAGGAAGGAAGGAAGGAAGGAAGGAAGGAAGGAAGGAAAAAGGGAAGGAAAGAGAAAAAGGAAGAAAGAAAATGAAGGAAGGTGAGAGACTACCCTTACCTGACAGGATACACACATATGCTTCTTACCATAGTACAAATCCCAGAAAGTTCCTACCTAACACAGTGTTCTATTTTGTATATGAGCACATTTAAAGACAAAACATCAGTCACATCTGGTGTTGCAGTCAGGGGTTGCAAGGAGAACAATTAAATACAGGACATAGAATTTATAATACTATTTATAATGGTCACCCAGAGTTAAATACAAGAAAGTGCAAGAAATCTGTCCACAACACTAAAGATAAGACAACTCAGCCAAGGGCCTAGATTCCACAGCAATGTCTTGTAAGAGTCCAACTGAAGACCTAGAGCCCATGACAAGGCCCACCATGAGTCCAACTGGAGGCCTAAAGCTCATGACAATGACTCATGCAAGTCTGTTTCACGGATCTGCACTGTGAAATCCCAAAGGTCAGCAGTGGAAGTCAGAAAGTCTGTGCCAGCAGAATGAAGGATCTGTGCCAGTAGGCTAAGAGTTCTATACTGGAGCCAAGAAATAATAAAATAAGGTCCAAGGCTGCCCTGAACGTTACCACAACTGTCCTCAGTGACAACAAGGTCCTGAGTTCCTACAGTGTTGAGAACAATTGAGTTCAGAATGAACAGCACACATCTTCCCCTCTGGAGCCAGGACCCAAAATGAACCACAGCCATCCTCAGCAACGGGATCCCAAGCTCCTCTAGTGATAATGGTCAATTTCATATTAGGGAAGCTAGCCATGCCAAGCTCTTCCAGGACAATCAACAGCTCCAAGCAACAGCAACACTTGGGAGAACCCTCAATGCTATACTCTTCCTCTCTAGGTCTCCTTTTTAAGCTGGCAACAGTCCTCAGGTGGGCCATCTACACTCAGCGCCATGCTGATTCAGTCCAGCTGGTAATAAGCTGACCACTCATTTTTAATCCACATCTGTAACAAGAATTGAACTCCAGACCTCACCCTTTCCAGGCAGTTGTTGGGACTGCCAAGCTACGTCTCCAGCCCCAATAGGTAACATTCTGCTGTGCTTGTTTTCCAAGTTCAAGATCAACAGTGTGTGAGTCCTGGGCCTCTTTAGATGTTACAGCCCACGCAAACTACACTTGTAAGTGCTGCTCTGGGTCATTTCTAACAAGTAACCAACTACTTGTATTTGGCTGCTACTTCTGGGTACCCCAGAGCAGAAGGTAGCTCTGTGGCAAGTCCAGGCAGTGATGCGAGCTACACTGTTGCTCTGGTCTTTTCAATGATGTGCACTCAGAGTGCCAGTGCTTAAGTATGTTCCCCTGGCAAGCCTCAACAGCAGAATTACAGGCCAGATCTTGCAGTTTGGGAACAGAACTACACCCTGTTCTGTTGATAATTGTTCTTCATTAGAGAAGCAGTGCATAACTTCCTACTATTCCCTAGTAGAAACTGAATGTTTAACATAGGGTTCTAAATAATTATATGACCAATGCTACCCATTATGAATAAGAGTTCTCTGGGTAAGATGTCAACTTCTGTGCCAAGTCTGAGCATGGGCAGCAGTAATCTGTCATCAAGTGGAAGTTGCATGTATAAATCTAGACTCAAGCAAGTTAAAAAGGCACAAATAGTGACATTGATAGATCACTGAGTCTCCCACACCTACAAGTACTTCTGCTGCCTGGGCCCTTCCCCCAACCCACACCGAGGCTTTTATGAGGAGTTCCATATGACCTAAGGGAGGGAGAAGAAGAAAACTAGAGCTTAATTCACAAAAAGGTCTCCACATTATGTGCACATCAGGCATGCAACTGATGCGGAAATATGAAGGGAAATCCTCTCAGATCTTCTGCTCCCCTTGGTGAGGAAGGACAGACAGCCCGTGACACAGGTCTACACTCATTCACTGACAGTGCATAATGATTTGAAAAGAACAAGCCTGGAAGATTGATAGCAAGGAAGATGGAAGAAGAGATACATGCATGGATCTTTCAGGACTGAACACTTCCAAAGGACAGGCACTGCAGAGGAGGCTTCAGTTACAATGTGAACAAGTGGCTTTGTCCCATGGCTACCAGTCAAGTCACCTATCCTTGCCCTTGTGTGTAATAGGCCAGTGTACACAATGTCCACAGTGACAGAATGGAAGCATCATTCCCCAAAACTGCTTAACCAATTACTTATTTTAATGGAGAGAGCTGTTAAAATACCAAATGTCAGGCCAGGGATATAGCTTAACAGCACAGTGCCTGCTTGGCAAGCACAAGGTCCTAAGTTCAATTCCAGATCAAATATAAATATAAAATCCACTGCTTGTAAACTAATGGATTTCTAAAGGTTGGTCATTCGCTTTATGACCCCTCATTCTCCCTACCCTCAAATCCAATGGCTCCTATCTCCTAGTCCAAAATCTCAGAGCTATTAGCAATGGGATAATGCCAATTCACCCACTGGCGCCAAACCCTTACACTATACCGTCTTATATTCCTACATTTTTCTATTCCCTTACACCCCAATTGCCAAGATTTCTTGGCGGTCCATCTGTATCATAGATCACTCTCAGGCTCTCTCAGCCCCCATATTCCTGTAACCTGACCCTTATACCTCTTCTCAGACCCCACCTACAGTACATCAGGCTGCTAACACTGCTGTCCCTCAGTTTCTCTTTTGAGCGCCTCTCTTGGCTCTCACCAATTCTGGGCCCTCCTCTCAGGCCTCTGTACCATGCTTATGCTTGCACCATGTCTCATCTCCCTAGTACACAACACAGGCACAAAAGTCACCACCCAAAGTTTTAACCAGATGCTTCTCAGATTTCTCTTATCAGATGGTGCCCACAGCTGATCCCGACAGTGACCCTACATCCCCAGCCTAACCTTCCCACTTCGCCCCAAGCCAGCCTAAAGCAGCCAAAAAGACCTCATCACTGGATTCCTAAAAACAAAAGGCTGGGATAAAGGTTCAGTCTGTCCCCCGAGCCTGTTCGTACTTGGGTTGCTAGAAAAGAAACTTCCCAGATGGTCAACCTATTCATGTTTGGGCCACAAGATAAGAAATTTCCAGAACTGTTCCCACCGCAAAGCTCAACCCTGCCCAGGAGGGTACCTGATGATGACCATGTCACACTCTGCTGCTCACATTTGGCTCACCTGCAGAGCCCTCCCCACCAAGAAAAACCCTTAAAAACCCTTTGCCCAAGCTAAACAGAGCTATCTTGGTCCACAAGGCAGTCCATCCCTGGCCCAATAAAGCTTCCTTCTTGTGATAGAATGTCTGGTCTGGCTTCACGTGGGTTCTGGTCCATCACTTATATGCTTATTTGCTACCCATGTGTCTTTTGTGGTGTGCTGTTTCTTCAGGACCTTCATACTGAACTACATCTCCCTTCCTAAATCTCAATCACTGGGACTAGAGGCATATGCTACCTCACCCAGCTAGGAATTATTTAATTTTACATTTTATGCATGGGTCTGTGATCTTCTTTGAGCTACTTTATGCGATGGATATAAAATAAATATATTTAGAGTCATTTTTTCCATATAAATATCCAGTTGTTCAGCGCCATTATTGAAAACTTTATCTCTTCTCCATTGTATTGCTTTTGCTCATTTATCAAAGATCAGTTGACTATATTTATGTATGGTTGTATCTGGTTTTTCATTCTGTTCCAATCATTGGTCTATTTGTCTAGTCTTTTGCAAACTGCACTGTAGCTTTATGGTAAGTCTTGAAACTAAGTATTGCCAGTCATCTAACTTTATTTTTCTGCAGTATTAAGTTTGCTACACTGGGTCTTTTGCCTCTCTAGATAAAGTTTAGAATAAGTTTGTTAGTATTCAGAAAATCATTTGATGGAATTTTCATTAGGATTACATTGAATCTATAGATCAAGTTGGGAAGAACTGACATCTTGAGAATATTGAATATTGAGTCTTTCTGTCTATGAACAAGGAATATCTCTAATTTTTAAATTTCATTTGAGCTTTACAAAATTTTTTTATAGGGGCTGGGGATTTAGCTCAGTGGCATAAGCGCCTACCTTGTAAGTGCTTATGCCCTGAGTTCGATCCCTAGCGCACACACAAAGATTTTTTTCTTACAAAAATAGTAGATATTTTGTTAGCATTATATCTACAGTATTTAATGTTTGGGTGCTAACACAAATGGTATTTGTATTTAACTTCAAGTTCCAGTTATTTATTCCTGGCAGATAGGAAAGTAACTGATTTTTGGATATGATTCCTGCCATTTTGTTATAATTGTTCATTAGTTACAGGAGGATTTTGGTCAATTTTTTTTCAAATTTTCTATATAGGTAATCATGTCATATAAAAACACAAAGTTTTATTTTCTTTCTCATTCTATGTAGCAGTGACTTCTATTTCTTGTCTTTACATTAGCTAGAACATTCAATGTAATATTGACAAGGGATGGTGAGAAATGATATTCTTGCCTTACTCCTGATCTTAGTACAAAAGCTTTGATTTCTCATGATTAAGATGATGGTAGCTGCAGAATTTTTGCACCTATTCATCATCAAGTTAAATTCTCCTGTATCCCTAGTTTATTGAGCTTCTATCATGAATGAGTGCTGAATTTCATTGAATGCTTTTTCCTGTATCTATATTGTCACCAAGCTGAATCTGAGGGTCCCAGTGTTGAAATAAGGAAGCTAATGTACTCTCTTGTTGTAGGTTTCTGTCACACAAAAAAATAATTTTTAGGATGCATCAGTAGGAGGCTCATGAAAGGTTTACTAGACAGAGAACCAGGACACACTCAGGAGCAGAGTGTGAGTCCTCAGTAAAGTGAAACACATTACAATTTGGAACTGGGAACATTTATACCTCTCTTGAAGGAATGTGAAATCCAAGGAATGGTGCCCCTCCAAGAATATGAGCCCATTCTACAGGTGTGGGCATTTTTTTAGATAAGTAATTTGAATATTTTTTGGGTTCCCCCAACCTGCTTTTTTATTTTGGGGTCAGGCTTCTGTTCTTTACTTTTGCAGTGAAGCCAATTAATGGACCTTAGTATTCCTAAGGAATTTTGAGTATAATGAGTCTGGCAGGGAAAGAGTCTAAATTAAAAAAAAAAAAGGAATGCTGATATGCATTGGGTAATTTTGGCTGGTTCCTGGAAGTTGTAGTATTCTTAAAAGTATAATTTATTAGTTATGGCTTCTTTTATTTTTTTTCTAGCCTTCCTCAATATGATTCTTCCCCATTTAGCCCATTGATACTATGGATTACCTTAATTTGGATTTTGACACTGGGCATTAAACCCAGAGCCTCAGGCAGCAAGATGATGGATAGATAAATAGCAAGGTAAAGAACCTCTCTGAGAGAAATAGCTCAGATGCTAGAATTTAACACCATGGAGAAGACCAGATAAAAGGAGAAGGATTCTCATGACCCAGGAAGAAACTAAGGAAAAAGAAAAGAAAAATATGGACAGAAGGCTAGAACCAGATGCACTCTCACCAGAGCCGGTCCAACTCATGGTTGCGCTGAAGTTGGGGGTTGGCAAGACTGAGGACCTCAGCAGGAGGATATGTTGCAATGGAGAGCAGAGCCACCACGGAGATCTGCACTGGTCTGTGGTGAGTGTCCAGGATTTGGTCCTCTCATGGGAGGGGGTGACCAGCTGGGCAACATCTTGGAATCAGGTAGGACAGAACTGAACTGGGAACTGTAGCAGCTTCAGTTGGCTGGCACGGAGCAGATTGGTGGGACCAGCTTAGACTGGGTCCCACCCCTAAGTGCAACCCAATAGCCAGGGATGAACTTGCCCCTGAAGTTGTCCCAAGCTGGTTCTGTTCAGATGGCACACACTAACATGGTGATGCCTGGAGGTTGACTGGCTCAGAGGGGAGGGGCCAGCCTGCATTGCCCCTGCTCATACCTCAGTGATCAACAGCAAAGTGGAGAGGGCAGCAACCCCTAGCTAGCACACTTCAGAGTAACCATAACCAATACAGAAAAGGCCTGGGACCTCCATTATACACCTGTCTGGAAAAAAGCAGAAACATGACAAGAGAAAGAAACAAGAAAAAGTATTCAGCCACCAACCCAGGGATTATGGGCCCAGGAGAGGTAAACACAGATGAGATCGAGGGCAGCAAATGTGCAATATAGGAAATGGCATCAGCTGACATAAAGGAATATCTTCGTGACATTATAGAAGAACTCAAAACAACCACCCAGCAGCAGCCCGTAACTCCAGCCGGAGGCACCCAGGCTGGTTTAAATTTGGGCCTCCCTTGCGGCCCCGCCTTTGCAGATGACCTTTGGGGACCAGGGAACTCTGGCCAGAGCCCCTACCCTTTCTCCCAAAACCTTGGACTACAACGGATTAACTGAACTAGCTTGAGGTGAGATTCAGTGACTGCCTCACCCAATAGGAAGATCTCAGCAGGCTCCAGTCAGTTTGGTGAGTATGCCCCTAAAATAGAAGTGTACAGTGGGTAAATAGGGCTAGTAGTAAAGCTCCCTCCAACTAACTGTAAGACCTTAGTGAGTCTGACAAGAGTGGGGTGACTCCTCCCTGCACACAGAAAACATAAGACAGAGTGAGGAGTGTGCCAATAAGGACTCCCCCAACTTGGAGAAAATCAAAAGGGCTTATGTGACACAGAGGCACACAGTTGGGAACACAGTAGGGCCTCAGCTAACACAAATACTATAGACAGGGAGATTAGGTAACCCAGAATAATCAGAAGATAAAGTAATAGCAGGAACTAAAAGTTGACTTACATCAATACTACTAGACTTGACAGCCAAGGAAGTATATAAAATTCATCCAACAGACCCTGCAGTGGGAAGTCAGGTGACTGGCCCACCTCTTCATTGTGGGACCCAGCAATTGGACAAATATTAACCTTACATTAGGACCAAAAGATACATACTACCAACAGTGGACACTAGTGGGATTGAAGAACGAACTATTAACTTGAAAGGGGGGAAATGGCAAAAGGAAAAAGCAAAACACAATCTCAAACATTTGGTACACCAGGAACAAGTAAAGGAGACACTGAAATTGAGGACTTCAAAAGTAACATACTAGGAACCTCTGAAAAGATAGCGAGTGAAATAAAAAACAATTCCTTGAAGCCATAGAGGTAATCAAATTAGAAGTACTCTCATGTAAAAATAGAAATGACAACCATAGTGAAGGAGTTGCTAAGTGCAGCTAAAAAAGAAATAGAGAAAAAAGTACAGGAGCATGGGAAACTGATTGAAACTTTGAATGAACAATATAGAAAACATGCACAATTCATTAAACTCAAAGAGACATCCAAGACACAAAAAATTGTATTCAAAGGGTGCAAAACTGTTTAAATGAAGCTGAGGATAGGATTTTGGACCTTGAGGACAGGATCGCAATTAGTGAGCAGGAAAGAACTTTTAAAAATAAGAAAGCATAAAGTGACAATCCAACAGCTTCAAGATGATGCCAAGAGAAAAAATATGAGATTAATAGTCATCATTGAAGAAGCAGGAGCCAATGCAAATGACATAGCCAAAATATTCACAGAAGTAATAGAAGAACATTTCCCAAACAGGGAAAAAATCTGATATGCAGATAAGTGAGGCATATAGAACACCAAATAGTCACAAACAACATAAATCTATACCCCAACATATAATTAAGGTCTCAGATATATAGCATAAAAACAGAATACTAAAAACTGTTACAGAAAAGAAACAACTCACCTATCAAGGAAAGCCCATTAGAATCAGTAGACTTTTCAGCAAAAACCCTCAAGTTAAGGCAAGCCTGCAGTGAGGTATTTCAGGGCCTGAAAGAAAACAACTTTCAACCCAGACTGTTGTATCCAGCAAAACTTTGATTCAGATTTACTGGAGAAACAAAGATACTTCCATGACAAAGAACAACTGAAGAAATTCACATCCACCAAGCCAACCCTAGAAAGAGTATTGAAAGACATACTAGATAGAGATAAAAATGACTGCAATCCCCAGAACAACAACAGAAAGAAACCACCAGGTAGGACAAGTAATTAAACAAAGGGGAAAAGCAGAAAGCAAACAATTGGAACATAACGTGGCAAAGTCGAGCCAGTATATATCAGTATTATCCATAAATGTAAATGGCCTCAATTCACCTATCAAAAGAAATAGGGTGACAGAATGGATCAAGATACATGATCCCACAATATGCTGTATACAAGAAACACATCTGACCCAAAAGGAAACTCATAGATTAAAAGTCAAAGGATGGAAAACAGTATTCCATGCAACAGGAACCCAGAAAAAAACAGGGGTAAATGTTCTACTTATAGACAATGTGAACTTCAAACCTAAAATGGTTAAAATGGATAAAGAAGTTCACTACATACTCATTAGTGGAAAAATTCAAGAGGAACAAATAACAATTATAAATATATATGCACCAAATATAGGAGCACCCAACTATATAAGACAGGTACTAATGGATATGAAAAACCAAATTCACAAGAACACAATTATAACAGGGGACCTTAACACACCCTATTGTCACAAAGAGAGAGATCAACTGGACAAAAAGTCAACAAATAATAGAACTGAATCATACCTGTGAGCAGTTGGACTTAGTAGATGTTTACAGAGTGTTCCACCCAGCCACATCAGAATATACTTTCTTCTCAGCTGCACATGGGACAGTCTCCAAAATAGACCATATATTATCCCATAAAACATTCTTAAGTAACTGCAAAGATATTGAAATTATCCCATGCGTACTATCTGACCATAGCACACTGAAATTGGAAATTAATGGCAAAAGAAATTGCAAAACCTGCATAAATATATGGAAATTAAATAACCTTTTGAACAATCAGTGGGCTACAGATGAAATTAAAGAAGAAATAAAGCAATACATACAATTCAATGAACATGAGGAAATAACATACTGTAACTTGTGGGATGCAATGAAAGCAGTCCTAAGAGGGAAATACATAGCAATAAATAGTCATATCAAGAAAACACAATGAACAGAAATAAACAACCTAATGCTTCATCTCAAGCTTCTAGAAAAACAAGAGCAAGTTAAATGCAAAGCTCATAGAAGAGAGGAAATCATAAAGATTAGAGCTGAAATCAATGCAATTGAAACTAACAAAATACAAAGAATCAATGAATCAAAAAGCTGTTTTTTTGAGAGACCAAAAATTGACAAACCTCTAGCTAACCTCATAAAGAAAAAACCCAAATTCATGCAATAAGGACTGAAAAGGGGGAAATTACTACAGATCCCATGGAAATTCAAAAGATCATCAACACCTACTTTGAAAATCTCTACTCACATAGGATGGAAAACACAGAGGAAATGGACAGATTTCTAGAAACATATGAACTACCAAAGCTCAACCAAGAAGATATAGCAATTTTGAACAACCCAATATCAGCTATTGAGATTGAAAATGTAATTAAAAACTTACCAGCAAAGAAAATCCCAGGTCCTGATGGATTCACTGGTGAATTCTACAAGAAATTTAGAGAAGATTTGACGCCAAACTCTTCTACAAAACTCTTCTACAAAATTAAAAAGGAAGCAGAGCAGTCCTCCCTAAGTCATTCCTGGAGGCAAGTGTAACTCTCATACCAAAACCAGAGAAAGATTCAACCAAAAAGAACTGTAGGCCAGTCTCACCAATGAACATTGATGCAAAGATTTTCAATAAAATACTGGCAAATAAAATGCTGCAAATCATCAAGATTATACATCATGACCAAGTGGGGTTCATTCCAGGAATGCAGGGATGGTTTAACATACACAAATCAAAATGTAATACACCACATCAACAGAGCCAAAAACAAAAACCACATGGTCATCTCAATAGACGCATAAAAAGCTTTCGATAAAGTCCAATACATGTTCATGATAAAAACCCTTTAGAAACTCTGAATCCATGGTGTCTACCTCAATCTTATAAAGGCCATCTATGACAAACCAACAGCTAACATTATACTAAACAGACAAAAACTGAAAACTTTCACTTTAAAATCAGGAACAAGACAAGGATGTCCATTCTCACCACTCCTGTTCAATATAGTGCTCTTTAATAAATGGTGTTGGAAAAATTGGCTCTCCACATGCCAAAGACTGAAACTAGATCCATGCCTATCACCATGCATAGGGGTAGGCAGAGAATTCATGAACAAAACACAAACTGCACAGGAAACACTTCAAAGAATCAACAACTGGGATCTCATATTATTGAAAAGTTTCTGCACTTCAAAAGAAATCATCAACAGAGTGAAAAGAAAACCCACAGAATGGGAAAGAATTTTAAGCAGCAATCCCTCAGACAAAGGACTTATATCCAGAACATATAAAGAACTGAAAAACATCAAGCCCCCAAATTCAAAGACCCTCTCCAAAAATGGGCATCTGAGATGAACACACATTTCTCAGATGAAGATATACAAATGGCAAATAAATACATGAAGAAATGTTCGCCATCACTGGCCATTTGAGAAATGCAAATTAAAACAGCATTGAGATTTCCTCTCACTTTGGAAACAATAGCTGCCATCAAGGAAACAACTGATAACAAATATTGGCGAGGCTGGGGGGTGGGGGAGGGGGGAGGAACACTGCTCCACTGTTGGTGGGAGTGCAGACTGGTGCAGCCACTATGGAAATCAGTATGGAGATTTCTCTGAAGACTAGGATTGGAAGTTCCATTCAATCCAGCTATTCCCCTCCTGGGTATTTTCCCAGAAAACCTGAAGAGGTCATACTACAGTGATATATGTCCTCCCCCCATGTTCATAGCAGCATAATTTGTAATAGCTAAATCTTGCAAACAACCAAAATGCCCATCAACTGCAGAGTGAATGAAAAAGATGTATTTTTATACAATGGAATACTACTCAGCTATAAAAAAGGATGATCTTCAGGCCTTCACAGGCAAATAGAGGCAACTTGAGCCAATTCTCATAAGTGAAAGAAATAAGAATCATATTTATAAATATCACATTGTGTCTCTAGTGTAAAAAGTAATAAGAAATGTAGGAGTAATAAAATGCAAAATGTATGATTGCTATTATAAAAAGGAGAGGAAAAGAAAGTGCTCTAGAGGATATAACTGCATGTATGTTTAAGGGTGTAGGATCGATAACCAAATATTTCTAAGTTTATGTTGGATCCCTGAGCAGAACTATTTGCAGTCTCACAGTTTGAATGTCCACTTTCTGTGCTTTAATTCTGTAACTTGAACAACTATTTCTAAGATGACAGTATATAATTTGTCAGCAAGTGATTTTTTAGTGTTTAGTTTATCTCATTTTTTTTGGAATTCTGTATTATTGCTTACCTTGTTTTCAGTTTTGTTTTTTTTTTTCTCTTTAAATAAAAAAAATGTAAAAAAAGAACTCAAAACAGAAATATTAATACAAGTAAAGCAAAGATATAAGAAGATTAATAAAAGAAATGCTAAGCACCTCTCAAGAAGACACAGATGGAAGAATAGATGAGCACATAAAAAGGAGCAAAACCTTCAATGAAGAATATTTTAAAAATCTAGAATACATGAAACAGATTCAAAGAGATTACCTGGAAATTAAAAACTCCATTGAAAGCTGGCAAAAATGCTTGAAAGAAGCTAGACTATCAAAACTTGAAGACAGGTTTGCAATGTGTGATCATGAAAGATCTCTTAAAAATAACAAGGAAATAGGCAGTAAAAATGCAAAGGCTAGAAGACAACAAGAGGATCTATAATTTAAGGATGAAAAAATATGAGTGAAGACAAATGAAATACAAAGGTTATTTACAGAAATAATTAAGGAAGGCTTCCCAAGCATAGGAAAGGAAATGATATTCAGATAAATGAGGCATACAGAATCCCAGCCAGCTATAACTAAGACAGATCTACACCTAGACATATAATAATCAAGATCCCAGAAATTCAACACAAGAACAGAATATTAAAAGCTGTCAGAGAAAAGAAACAGGTCACATATAAAGGAAAACTCATCAAAATCACAACAGACTTCTTGACACAAACCATCAAATCAAGAAGAGCTTGGAACAAAGTATTACAAGTCCTGAAAGAAAATAACCTCCAACCCAGATTGATGTATCCTGCAAAGCTATTGCTCAAAATTAATGGAGAAACAAGATGTTTCCATGACAAAGAGGAACTGGGGGAGTTTATGGCCACCAATCCAACCCTACAAAAAATATTGAAGGACATTCTAGAGAGAAAAAAAAACCAGGGTTTCAGGAACAGTGGCCGAGAGGTCTCAATGAATAGAGCAAGCAGACAGTGGAATGAAGGGGAAAAGTAGAAAACCAACAGCAGAAAAATAGCAGAGCAGAGATGAGGCAGAGAAGGTTGGTTATAATCTCTTAACATAGATGGACTTGATGCACTAACAAAACAAAAGGGTCCATCAAGATGCTCTGTGTAGGAAATATAATTAACCTGAAAGAGGGTTTATGGACTGAAAGTCAAAGATGAGAAAATAATGCTCTATGTGACAGGGAACCATAGAGAAATAGGGATAGCTCATCCATCAGCTGCAGATAGCTTGGAAAGACGATGCTTTTGTGCAGTTATAAGGAAGGAAAACCTTGAGGCTTTTGTAGGTAAAGGAATACAACTTAAGATCAAGCTCAGAGGTAAAGAGGTTCAGAACCACTTAGGTAAATAGCAGGTTGCCTCCCTAATCTAAAAACTAAAGGAGTTAATGGGATCCAAAATGTACAGTGCACCCAGAGAAAGTGAAAGGGGAGGAATTGTCTAAAAAAAGGAAGGCAGAGGACATTGTTAATAGTGCATCATGATTTAAAATCTACATTGTTCTCATCACTCTGTTTAGTTTTGTTATATTCTGTTCCAGTCTGTCTACTTGTACTAGATTTGAGGGCACAGACAGCCACTCCATAAATATCAGGATTCATTATGTTAACCATCCTTAATTTCCTATTAACTTAATCTGAAATCCTGTATTACTTACACTATTTTATTATGACCTTATTTGAATCTGGTTTGTTGGATCACTGTCTTATCTTGACTGATTTTATCTGAATCTGTTAGGTTTGATAGTATCAAGTCTGAGAGTATAGGCAACTACTCTGAAGATGATAAGATTCACTAGGATTCCCATTCTGGTTTGACTGTTACCTGCTTTTGAAGTCCTATAATGTCTCCAATATTTTGTTTTTATTGATATTGTTCTGTTCTGTACTGCTATGTTCAATTTTACCATGACTGATAAGATAGACAATTCTACTGAAGATAACAAGAGACATAGTAACTATTGTAGATCACTTTGTAATTGTGGTTTAATCATGTGCTATGTCCAGCCTTTTGTCTTGAATGACTCTGTTTTGTGTCTTTTCTCATTTGGTTTTTTTTCGAAATAACATGTTAAAAAAACTCCAGAGCCCCATGCATATTAGTTGAGTACTCTATTACTAAACTACATCCCCAGCCTACGTTAGCTGATTTTCAAATGTTGAATCAGTCTGGGCATAACATTGGGTTACACTATATTTTTCTACTGTAAATTCATTCTTTAACATAATAGTAGTCAGCTGTGCATCTCACTACCTGCATCTCAGAATATGGAAAGCAGTGTTTATCCATGTGGTATGATGAACAGCAAGGTGTGTGCAGGTGTACAAAAGTGTCAAACAGATTTTTACCCACATAATGCTCTAATAGGTTTTGCATATGTTTACCTCAGCATCACAGGGTATAAAATATACCCACACCATTCTTTTGTTTTGCAAACATGTACTTTACTGTAATGAAATGTAGGTGTGATTCAAAATAGCTGCACCTGGGGAAAGGAAACCCCCATCTGTATTCACACAGGTGAGTTTTACCCATGAAATGCTCATTGCTGAATTTCTGGGCATTTGGGATTTGTTTCTTTTAAAAAGTTTTCTTCTGATTACTCTGGAAGAATTGTCCAATTCAGTAAAATGGCATGTAAAAAAAAAAAACAGATTTGCAAGATTCGGAGGAGGTCAAACGTGAATCATCAGATCACTCATGCGTGGATAGTGAAGATGATAATGACTTTGATGTGAGCCGTGTGAGCCAAAGTTCCTGTGACAGTGAAATGCAGCAAGAATCAACTAGAATGCCTCAGGCTGTTCTGTATGGGAGATTCTGGTCAGAGCTCAGAAGACCAGAAAGCTGATAGAAATCCTACCACTAAAGATCAAACTCAGGAGGTTTCTGCTGGGGAGAAGGACAGCATTGGGTGCTGGACTCCAGATGATATGTGCAATGGCTTGGAAAAAAGTTTGTATTTTGGTTGTGTCCAGAGACTTTCCCTGAGACTGAAATTAAGGATGGCAGACTAAATAATCTGGCAGAAGAAATTTCAAGGCAGTTGAATGTTGTGGTGGTGGCATGGTTATTGTTGGGAGGCTTTTAGCCAGATTTATGTTGAGAATCAAGAGGAAAGAGCCCAGAAAAATGTTTAAAATGTTGAGTCTGTCCAGATAAGAAGCTCCAGTAAAGTTGTGGACTGCAAAGACAGAGCAGAGGAGATCTTAATTGCTGAGAAGAAATGGGTGAATATAAAAGATTACCTGAGGGCATCATGAGAAGTAACAAGTCTCCACCTTTTGCAGCCTGAAAACTTCAAAAGTGAAAGACTTGGCTTTGAGGAGAAAGCCAAAGAACACCAGGTTTCAAAATGGCAGCAGCCACATCAGGTTCCAGAATGGCAGTGTCTTAGAGAATTTGTTCCTCAGAATCAGATTCAGAATACTCAGCAATCCAGGAAATAAACTTCTATAGTCAAGAGAAAAGAAAATAAGGTTACTACTCCAGCTGGTGGCAGACCTTGACATAATCCATGTGGTGCTGGTTTTAGGTGCATACAGAACATAAGACTTCTGAGGTTAAAGAATCTCCCACTCAGATTTCAGAAGAAGGCCTGGGAGCCCAGGCAATGTGTTCCTGAGAGGGCAACATGAAGGCAAAGCCAAAGGTACACTGAAGACCTGAGAAGTTTGGAGAAGTGAGGAACATGGATCATCTAAGGATACCTGAAAGGATGGTGCAAGAGAGAAGCATGGGAGCAATAGCCACCAGAAGTGTCATGGGGTGGAGCCTGCAAGAGAGAAGCCATAGGAGCTATTTTCACCAGAAGTGTCATGGGGTGGAGCCACGCAAGCCCCTTGGAGTTCACAACTACCACAGATTACTTCAGATGTTCCACATGGAACTACAGAACTTAATCCCTGCTGGATGTTGGACTTACTCTGGTCCCAATCTTTTATATTCCCGTTTGTGTCTTTTGGAATGGTAATATTTATCTTGTGTCATAAAATGTTGGAAGTGTTAAACTTTTCTTTTGTACAGGGGCTTGCAGCTAGAGTTTGCCTTACATCTAAGAGGAGACTTGGGACTTAGACTTTTCAGCAATGCTGAAACTTAGAACTTTGGACTAAATGCCTTTTGCATAAAAGATGTGCATGAGTCTTTAGGGGACTGGGGCAGAATGCTACGGTTTGTGTCTAGATGTCCTCCCAAAGCTTCATGTAGTCAAGGGAACAGGTTTCTAGAATTCATGGTCCAATGCTGGGGTTATGTGTATGAATGATACATCCACCCTATGGTGGGTAGCTTACATACAATATAAGGATAAAAAGAGTCTTGTCTCTTAACTCATACCTCCTTGTGCTTGTTGCTTTTAGTGTCTTCTGTGGCCATGAACTATTGTCCTCTGTTGTACCACCCTGCCTTGGAGTCAGCTGATTATGGACTGAAACCCCTACAAACTGTGAGCTAAATAAGCCTTGCCTTCTTAACTTTGGTCATCAGGTATTTTGTCTCAGCAATGAGAGAAAAGTAACCAAGACAGAGGATTTGGACTGAAACTCATAAGAGACTATTTATGGCAGAGGAAAACTAAAATCTTTCTGCCCAGGGAATTACACAAAGAAATTGTGGAGCACAATGATGAGCTATCAGGTGAACAGGCAGGCAGAGCCTCACAAGCCTTACCTTGACAATAGGAAAATTAAAAAGATCTCAGCTGTGCTCTACAAAAATGGACAGGAAAACAAAACATAGGTCCTATCAGTATAAGTGATACTTGTATGTGGAACATGCAGTTTTCACGTGTGAATACTACTCTCGGTGTGATAGTTGAAGCAAAGATTATTTATGAGGTAGGTTTTTTTGTATTCATATTTTAGATCACATAGATTTTTATTTCTGATGTTATTTTTTAGGTTCTGCAAACAAGTAAACAGCTGATGTGAAAATGCTAATGTCTCTGGGGATTTAGCTCAATGGCATAAGTGCTCACCTGGCAAGTGCAAGGTTGTGAGTTTGATCCCTGGAACCAACCAACAAACAAACAAAAACCCCAAACCAAAAAAAAAAATACTAATGTCTATTCTAAGCACTCATTACATTTTTGATCTTTTATTGATAAATTATTTTCTTGCTAAATACACATTTTACCATATATAGAAAGCTCCTAACAAAATATCAAGACAAGAGGGGTGACAAGAATGGCCTGCCACATATGAAAGGAAAGCTAAACACATGTGCTGTCAATGTAAGCAAGATAGATGCATGGAACATTCAGTTAGTTGTCATATGTGAAGACTGCCTGTGTGTGACAACCGAAACAAAGATTATTTTTGTTGAACAGTTCTGTTGGTATTTTCATTGTAGTTCATGTAGGATTTTATTTCTGATATTATGTTTTAGATTTCACAAGCAAGTACACAGATGATATGAAAATGTTAATGTTTACTCTAAACACACAATATGTATCAAGAATTTAATACTTTATTTTATTGATATTTTATGTTCCTGCTAAATATACATTAAACAATACAAGAACTTCCTGACAAAATGGCAAAACAGAAAGATGTCAAGTGTGTGCTACAAAAGGCCAGCAAAGCAAACACATATATTGTCAGTATGAGCTATATGAGTGTATGGAATATGGTGTTGTTGTGTGTGAAGACCACCTCAGGTATAATAAATGAAGTAAAGATTATTTTCTGTAGAGTTCTATTGGCATGTTCATTATAGTTCATACAGGAATTTATTTCTATTGTCATTTATTAGATTTGAGGACTCCAAAAAAAGGCCAATGTAGAAAAATTTTTTGCAATTTTATTTTATTTTGAAGAGAATAAAACCAAAGAAACAAAATATAATAAAGTCAATCAAAACAAAACAATCAATGCAACACAGGACCCCAAAACAAGACAACAATGGCCACCATGATACCTTTTGCCATCCTCAAAATAACTGCCCATACCATCAGACGCAACAAAATCAAGCAAAACATAATAGAACAAAACCAATCAAGACAAAACAATGAAAGCAATACAGGGCTTCAAAACAAGACAACAGGAGATCAACAATGGCTACAATATTGCCTCTTGTTATCTTCAAAGTAGCTGCCCATACCATTAGACATAATAAAATCGAACAAAACAAAATAGAATGAAATCAATTAAAACAAAACAATGAAAGTAATACAGAGCTTTGAAACAAGGTAATAGAAATCAGTAATGGCTACCATAATATATTTTGTTATTTTTGAAATAGCTGCCCATGCCATCAAATATAACAAAATCAAACAAAACAGAATAAAACCAAACAAAATAGAACAATGGAAATAATACAGGGCTTTGAAACAAGATAATAGATTAACAATGGCCACTGCCTTCCCTTTTTAGACATTCCTTCCTCTTTCACAATACCTATTGTGTATTTTGGATCCCAGGAGACAACACTATGTTCACTCATGTGACTGAATCATTTAATCCATAAGCATGATCTCAAGTTGTGTCCATTTACCTACAAGAGCCTCAAAGTTATCTTTGTTTATAGTTGAGTAGCTTTCCATTGTATAAAGATGCTATATTTTTCTTATCCATTTTGCAGTTGATGTGCAAGCTATCCTAATTTTTTTCTGGTTCCCTGTCACATAGAGCATTGTTTTCTCTCCTTTGACTTTTAGTCTATGAATTTCCTTTTGAATTAAACATGTTTCCTGTATAAAGCATATTGATAAATCCTGTCTCCTGATCCTCTCTACCTGTTTCTTTTTACTGGTGAATTGAGGCCATCTACATTAATGGTTATGGCCAACATGCACTGACTCATCTCTGCCATGCTGTTTTCCTGCCATTGGCTGCCTACTTTTCCCCTCCATTCAGTTGTCAGCCTCACTCAGTGATCCCCCTCTGCTGTTGTTCCTCGAACTGTGGTCATTTTTATCTGTCTCTAGCATGTTCTTCAGTACTCTTTGTAGAGCTGGGTTGGCGGCCATGAATTCCTTCAGTTGTGCTTTGTCATGAAAGTATCTTGTTTCTCCATTAATTTTGAAAGATGGTTTTGCAGGATACATAATTTGGGTTGGAAGTTGTTTTCTTTCAGGACTTGAAATACTTCATTCCAACCTTTTCTTAATTTGATGGTTTCTGTTGCGAAGTCTCCTGCGATTCTGATAGTTTTTCCTTTATAGGTAATCTGTTTCTTTTCTTTAACAGCTTTTAATAGTCTATTCTTGTGCTGAATTTCCGGGATCTTGATTATTACATGTCTGGGTGTAGATCTATTTTGATTTTGGTTAGCGTTCTATATGCTTTAATTATCTGTATGCCAGATTCTTTTCCCATGTTTGTGAAGTTTTCTGTTATTACTTCTGTAGTCTTTTAATGTCATTTGTGTTGACTCCTGCTTTTTCACTGACACCTATCACTCTTAAATTATTTTTTTGTGTCATCTTGCAGGCATTGAATCCTTACTTCCTGGTTCCTTGTTATTTTTAATAGATCTTTCCTTTGATGATTTCTAGCTGTAAACATGCCTCCAAAGTCTGAAAGTTTATCCTAAGTTTCTTTCAAGCAGTTTTTCCAGTGGAATTTTTAATTTCCTAGATAGCTCTTTGAATCTGTTTCATGCATTCTAAACCTTATATTGTTATTTCAAGCTGTCCCTCATTTTCCTACGCTCCTCTACTTTTTAATCTAAGTGTTTAGAAATGCTTAGCAATTCTTTTATTATGTTTTTTATTTCTTCTTTCACCTGAGATATTATTTATGTTCTAATTTCTTTTATAGCCTCATGCAGTTGTTTTTTTACATCAGTTGCATCACTTGAACTGTGCAACTACCAATCTCCTCTGTGTTTACGTCTCCTGGACTTGCTCTGCATGGGTTGGAGGCCAGAGACTGCCTTTTGCTTCTTCATCTTGACATTTTCCTAGATTCTTCCAGACAAGCAGGTTATGGGGTCTCAGGCACTTCCTGTGTTGGCTACAATTTCTCTGAAGTATGACTGACTGGTTTTCCTGGCTACAGGTATTCAATGATGGCCATTGGATGTGCTGGTGCAAGGCTGGCTGCTACTCTTCCCAGGTCACACTGGCTACAGCCAGGAAGCATCCCAGATAGCATCTGGTGTGTGCATGGGGGCAGGGCTGGCCTCTGCTTCCCAGACCTGAGCTGGTTACCCTCAATGTTGAAAATTTTGATGCTTTTTATTAACACTGAATAAATATTAAAAATTCAATGCTTCATGTTTTCTATGTTTTTTCTGTTAAATATTCATTGTTTAATATCATAAAACTCATAATATTAAAAATTCATCAGTGGAAATAGTCTAAAGAGTAAATGTGGATGCTATACACCCATAACGATGCACCTTTATGAAAAAATTGGCATTATGCCCCACAAATGTAGAGTAAATAGCACTTAATTATGATAATTCTTTTTATACATTGTTAGATTCAACTTGCCAATATTTTGTTGAGGAGTTTTGCATCTATGCTCATGAAAAATATTGCTCTTTTGTTCTCTTGGCTAACATCTTTATTCAATTTGATATGGGAGCAACACTGGCCTCATAGAATGAGTTAAGAAATATTCCCTCTGCTTCTATCTTTGTAAAAGACTGTCAGTAACTGTTATAGTTTATTTTTAAATTGTGGGTAGAATTTATCAGTGAGCCTAACTGTGTCCAGTGGGTCCTTTTTGTTTTAGAAGGTTATTAATTATTTATTCAGTTTGTTGAATAGATGTGGGCTTATTCTTATTTCTACATGATAGTTTGATAAGTCTAATATGTTCCTTCTACCTGTCTTATGACCATCATTCAGTAGCTTCACAATTACCATCTGAGTTTGATACATGTATTTTTCAGTCTATTGTCATCTCTCACCACTACTGAGTTTGGTTACCCTGAAAAGCTAAATAAATGGCTTTTCATGGAAATCGTAAAAAGTACCAGAAAAAAAATAGTTGAGCTTAAAAAACAGTTTTCTTAAATGAAGCAGGACAGGTGCTTTAACCAGTTTTAACACAGATTAAACAGACAGATGGATAAACATACACAAGTCAATTACACGTAAATTAGAGTACACACTTAGATGTACTGCCCATCCCTTTAAACTTTTAGATTTGTAACTATAAATAGTTTAGTCAGAACCTTTCCTATAGGTCACCATTTAGGAGAGATCTCTTGTAATAAGAATCAGAAGAAAAAAAATGTTTTACACCTATGAAAGCAAGGACTGTTTTTAAGAAGGGACGGTGGCTGGTTTTTCTTAATCTTAGAATAACCATACAGGCTCCTTGGGGCCTGCTGTTGCTTTGATAGCCATAGCTGATAGCAAAACTGCTGCTTTGTTAATCACATGTAATTATTTGCTCTAAAGGAACAGACTGGTGTTTTATTTTGTTTTGTTTTTTGCAACTATTTTGTTTTTAGGGAATGCTCTGGCCAGGGACCTGCTAAGTATGTGTTCCAAAGGTGGGAGAAGAAGGCCTACCAAGGACCCAATCTGCCTGATGCAGATGTCTCCATATGACAGTTTCTCCCATTTTGAAAACAAAGGAAGAGAAGGCAACCTTGTCTGTCTCTGCCTATTCTTTTTCTTTTTTTTTTTTTTTGTACTGGGAATCAAACTCAGGGCCTTGTGCTTGCCAGGCAGGTGCTGAGCCACTGAGCTATCCCTCAGCCCTCTCTGCTTATTTGGTCTCATTTACAACTAAGACATCCTTTAAGTTTGACCCCTTCCAGTGCTGGCTGCAGTAAACTTGAAGCAAGAGGAAGAGGCCAGAACTAGATTTATCTGCTCTTACTATGCACCTAGTCCCTCTTCTTAGTGATCCCTTAGGTCATATTTAGCTATAAACTTTCCTTTTTCAGCCCTTGGTTAGCATATTTCTGTGTATAGATTTGTTGCCAGTCTGGTGAGATATTTTGAAAAGAAATCATGGCAAGAGAGCGGAGTCTTCTGGAGACTGGGGCCTAAGGCTATCCCTGTTTCTGCTTAAAACTGTTATCAGACTCATAAGGGTCCCTAGAAACGTTTTTTGTTTTATTAATGAAGCCATCAGTGCTGTAATGCCCCTATTTTAAATTGGCCGGTCTGCCCTGTCCAAGCAGCAGTCTTGAAGTAGTGAAGATACTCTCTAATTTCCAGTTCTGTTCTAAGAACTGTTCTAAGTACAGCAGATAAATTTGGCCTGAAACTTTTTCATTCATTCTTTGAGAATTTGAGAATTAAATCTAGGCCAGCTTTTAAGAATATGGCCCAGGTGTAAGTCAGAATAGTGAGGTCCAGCTTCCCTCTGGAGCAAGACACTGAAGGGTGTCAGGGAGGGGGAAACTCACCATCCTGGAGAGATGAAAACCCAGTCACTGGAGAGTCCTGGAATCTGGCAGCCACAGGGAAGAGAACTGTCCTGGACAAGATGTTGCTGTTGCTGCTGCTGCTGCTGCTGCTGCTGCTGCTGCTGCTGCTGCTGCTGCTGCTACTGCTACTGCTGTAAATTACATTATTTCTCTGAGGAGGGCAGTGGAGGAAGGACAGTAGGGAGAGTATGCAAGGAATGAGAACTTTATCTATGTGACTTGTCTCTTTTTACCAAATCCTCGCTATCTTCCAAATCCTCCAAAGAGAAAAGCTTTAGCTGACTCCCAATACAACAGCATTTCCAGGCAGAAAATGAGTAAGTGAGAAAGAAGAGCACATTGTTTTGGGCTCATAAATATGTGTGCTTCTGGAAATATCTCTCCCTGGTGTCACCGAGAGACTGTGTTCTCCACTGTGTCTCTGGATGAGGGTCTCTCTTGCTTGTCACATGAGATGCCTGCCCAGACACTGGGCAGGTCAAAAACCATTATGTGTGTCTTCCTGAATAAGCATGATTTCCAATTCCCTTGTAACCCATGGATGGGGGATAGATATTTAGTCTGTTCTGTAAAGGAATGCCTGTCTTAGGTGCCATATACATGGGCATTTATTTTCTAGGGTACAGTAGTTTTCAGTCTGAAAAGGAAAGGATTTCAGGAGAGAAATACAAGAACTATTTTCTGATACTAACAACATCACAGAAGTGAATTGCAGAAACCTGTCCCATAGCCTCAGGCTGATTCCTCAGACACACCCCTGCAAGCTGTCAGCCAAAAAACATTCTAAAGGCTGTCATAGGAGACCCATCTTGGAATTGCCAAACAAGTCAAGTAATGAATACAGAGTCCTATTTGCAAAATAAAAGATATGCCATCAAAGAGACCCCAAATAGAAAGGCATCAAAATCTTCCATGCTCTCAACTTTAACAAAGCACAAGCAAGCAACAAAAGGCACATGCAACCAGCAAACAAGGTATGATGATGTTTGATTACCTGGATGAGTCACAATTCAGAATCCAGTCAAAATATTTTAGGGGTGCAATGAAACAAAACCGAACTCTTACCTCCTTCCAACTATCTCAGTGGGACCTCCAAAATGATACAGGAGAAATATAACTCCCAACTCGTCAAATGTACCAAGTTCACAGTCTTACAACATTGAGGAATGAAGCTGCAGATAAAAAGAAGGAGTTAGAGTTTATTGGAAATAAGGGAAAGAACAGCTCCTGGATTTGCAGGAGAGGCCCCGAGTGGGGCTACCAAGGCCCTTTGTGAGTGGAAATTGATTGATTGATTGATTGACTTTTGATACTGGGGATCAAACTCATAATCTTGCACTTGCAGACAGGCATTTATGCTGCTGAGCTAAATCCCTGGCCCTGTGAGTGGAAATTTTTACAGCCAAGTTACAATGTGGGTACAATGTTGGTCAGACTACAATCAACCCATAGGATTACATAGCTGCTTATCTTATATTCTAATATGGAAACAAGTCATGCATCAATGATTTATGGACAGAACTAAGAAATTTTTGGGAATAGAGGGGAGTATGGATCCAGATGTTCTGGTCACCTACTATGGCCCTGAGGCTTAGCTGGTTTACTAGACTAGATGGTGTTCATTATAGTATACTCTCAGTCACTGTTTATCTGACAGACCTGGCTCTCTTCATATTTGCCTCCAGCCACAATTCTGATGTTTATGGGTTGTTTTTTTCTCATGCTGACTTCTTTGAAGGCCCAATCCCTTTCTGACTATACATTCATTTCTATCTAATTTAGCTGTCATAACCTTTATAAATTCAACATCTAAGTGGAAAAACACATTCACAAAGTAGACCAACAGAGATACAAACATTGGACAATAAAGTATCAGTGCAGCATAAAATATTATATGAAAATTGAAGACAAACTTGAATGCACATTTAGATACATGCTTAGATATTTTCACATCTGAGGAATGCATTCTGGCAAGTTTGTGTCTTTTTGCTTTTTATACATTTGGAATGATTAAGAGCTCAAACTCAGGAGTTATACAGACTGGAGGCAAAAATATCTATCACTTTATAATCTGTGAGATCTTAGACAAGTGACAAAACTCAGTCTCAGTCTCCTCTGGGATAAAAATAAATAGTAACTGGTGGTAATAGTAAATGATGTAACTATATTGGTCTTTTTAAAAATTTTAAAAATGATGTCATTAGGCCAGGTGATGTGGTGCACATCTGTAATCCCAGCACCCAGGAAGCTGAGGCAGGAAGATTGCTGTGAGTTCAAAGTCAGCCTGGACTACACAATGAGTCCAAGGCCAGCCTGAAATACATAGTGAGACCTGGTCTCAAAAAATAAATAAGTAAATAATTAATTAATTAATAAAAATCATTATATAGGATCCTATTTCCTTCCACATACAATGTTTGAAACGGTATCTTTTTTACCATGAATTCTTAGTGCCGAGTGACTGATAACCCAACTGTTGAACAGAAAACCCATCTCCAACACAATTCCCTTTTTTATCCCCTTTTATGGCTTGGACAATAGTCCTAGACTATAGTGGACACTAGATGGAGCAACATTCTAAGTAATCCTTCCTAGCCATCAACTTTCTTTTCAGCATTATTTAAAAATAAATCAAGTCAGGAAACGTGATGAAGCTTGCTGAACATGCTCTGCAGAGAAGCACACATGGCTTTGCATACTGCAAACGAGGAAACAGGTGAGACAAAGATATGGGGTCAGGGTATAGCTTAGTGGTAGAGCACCTGCCTGCCACATGACCCTGGGTTCAATCCCAAACACTGCATAAAAAAATCCCCTAAGAACAGATTTTAGAAGAAAGGCTTGGATACAGAGTAGCTTTATCCAATAACATGGGGTGAACTATTTCCCCCAAAATTCATTTGCTGAGTTGTAGTGCTTGGCTTGTATTTGTAGAAAGGATCTTTAAAGATGTAATTGAGTTAGTTTGTTCTGTATGTTTTCCTGCTATGGAGTTCAGGCTGGCCTTGGACTCACAGTGCTGCTGCTAAGATGTCTAAGGCCTGTGTAAGAGGGTGGTAAAAGGACCTGGCCTTTTTAACATATCCTGGAATCCGAATTCTGCAAAACCCAGTCACCCCAGAAAGGCTCACAGCTATTTGATATATGTTGGCAAAAGGAAGTCCAGAGTGGGTTGGATTTTCTCTGAATTTAGTGCCCTTTTGCCCTGAGAAATGAGCAGCCATAAATAGGTGACCTGGAACTGGCAGATTAGGGCCTTCTCCCAGGACACTTTATAGCCGCAGGGGCTGGTAAGTTAAGGAGGGGCCCAGTTCACCGGGTCTCTGTATCCCCACAGAGCATCAGATCATGTGCATAATGTGACGCCCTCTTTCTTCCATTTTAGCAGATCTCATGCTAGTGGTGAGCCAAAAAGCCTTAAAACTCCTGGGGAAGGACAGTCCAGGTCAATGGTCCCATTCCAGTTAGTGGATTTTCTGACTCAGGCACTGAGGGAACACAAAAGAAAGCATTTTTAAGATCTAAGACAGAAAAACAACTGGCTGAGGCTGGAATCTTGAGTCAAGTGTAAAGACTGGACACAACTGGATAGAGAGGCCCCACAGTGCTAGATTATAGGGATGTGCCACCACACCCAGCAGCAGGATATCTTTGTAAGAAGAGAACATTTATCTGGGTATGGTGGTGCATGTCTGTAATGTAATGCCAGCACTCGGGAGGCTGAGGCAGAAAGATCCCAGTGAGTTTGAAGCCATTTTGGGCTACATAGTGAGTTCAAGGCCAGACTGAACTGCAAAGTGAAACCGCATCTCAAAAAGACAAAACAAGCAACCCACATTGTCTTGGACTGCTAGCACTACAAGATAGTACAAGAAAGATATAATTTCTCTTAAGTCACCCAGTTTGTGATACTTTGCTATAGAAACCCTGGAAAACTAATACATGTAGAAATGAATTTTGTCTTTTTTGTTCACCCATGTATCCCAAACACTAGTATGATGCCTGGCACATAGTTGGTGTTCAATAACTATTTGCTGAGTGAATTTATAAATAAAGTGGATTGATAACATTCTTCCCTTTAGATAACTCTATAAATTAGCACCTATGTTATATTAATGTAAGGTTTTCTTATGACTGGGAACTTTAATTCCAGTATCTTAACAGGTATTGTGGTGTAGCTGGGCTACTGCCACATCTCGATAAAATCTTCTGGTGAAACTGTTGATGATTCAAAATGAGATGACAAAATGTTTACTGTAACGATATAGAAGATCAAGGTGTGGGAAAACTGGGTGGGGAAGTTAATTAGCCTGCACAGAACATGCATGGAACAATTCTCAAAAGCCTTCCTGCAGACTTCCCTGGGGAACTGCGGCAGGCCTAGATGTGGATGGTCAGCCTGAGGCATGAGATCCTAGCTCTGCTTCTAAGGATCTACAAGTAAAAGGTTTAGCAGGTTTTCTTAAGATTTGGACAGTGTAAAAAGACACAGATGCCAAGAAGAGCTTGCTGTTAGGGCTTTCCTCAGGATAGCCTGCTCTGCTTCCTGCAGAGGGTACTTTTGTCTTATTTTTTCTCTTTTTTACTCAGCCCAGACTCCTCTGCAGAGCCCATTTCTTCCTCACTCATCACTTTCACTTTCCCAAATAAATTTGGTCACTGCTTTTTGTTCATTCCATTCAATTCTTTCTTTGAGATGAGAAGAATATAGAATCTTAACTCCAGAAAGAGAGGCAAGCAACCCAAAACCCAGTACTGTTTAATTGGCGAGCCACTTTAGAAGGTGCTGCCTGATAACAGTAATGCAACAAATGCAAATTAATCCATATAAAGAAACACCAAATTTATTAATCCCATCCTGAGCAGAATAATATAAATTTATAATTTATGGTTATTCCCACAATGTATCTGATTAGCTGGCTTCATTAGAGGCATCAGGAATAGCCTGGCTTATCAATTTAAAGAAAAAAATCTAATTGAATTCCCTTCTGATGTATTCGATTACAGATTCACTGTACAACCCCCCATCTCCACATCTTAATGTCATCACTATCATCACTGACCGGTATTTCACTTGGGCCTGGAGTTACCACTAGAACTGACGCAATCTAAAACCAGTGCCTCTAAGTGTTTACTAAAATCTTTGTCCCAGAGGGAGAGGTTCAAAAGTGACGCTGTTGGGACTGCCTTGAGACTGGCAGCAGGGAAGAGTACAGACATTAAATTCATCTTGAAATATTATTTTCCAGCCAAAAGTAAAACCTAATACTTTTTTTTAAATATGCAATTTGTGAACAAGTCCTTTTCTAATAAAGAATTTAATTTCTTGGGCACTTGCCCCTCCTTTCCTGGGAACCACAGCATGAACAGGAAGTTCATGCCTCTGGGTCTTCTTCGGGTTAGAATGGAAAAAATGAAGCTGTGGACTTTCTCTAGAATGATTTTTGTTTGCTTGGTTTTTTGTTCTTTTGAAGCAGGGTCTTGCTATCTGTTCAAACTGGCCTTGAATTTGTGGTAACCCTCCTGCCTTAGCCTCCCAAATGCTGGGATTAAAGGCATGCATTACCACACTCAGAATGACTTTTGCAAAGAAGGATCATTAAATTACTGTACTGCCCTCTTTGCCTTCTGCAGAAGGTTAATAAATGTGACTACATGAGCTGTACAACACTCCGAGGAATATAAATATTTCTTTGCCCATGTTGGATTGGAAGTCTTCGTCACCGCTCTGAATCAGGCTTTTATCAAACACTAGACAGAGCCTGTCCTTTCAAGCATTATCAGATGGTTTTCAAAAATGTGGTTTTCAGCCACCCCCAACCAAGAAGCCAAAGTTTGGGAAGGCTTCGGATTGGCTTTTCCTTGCCAAGGCTTGCAGCTCTGCTGCCTCTCCCGTCTCTGTTGCCCATGCTGGCTTCTTTCCATCTTCCTGGCAATATCTCAAGGCCACCTCCTTACCTTGACTCCCTAACCAAAGTGGAGGCCCTCTGCCATTTCCTTGGCAGCGCCCCTGGAGAGCCGCAGTGCTGCCTTGGCCTGTTTGTGGGTTCCTGAGCCCCAACAGTGACCACACCTGCACCACAGGCCAAGTGCGCCTTTTTGGACTTTTATCTTAATACAGCTCGCTGTATACGCTTTGCTCATAAACGCACCTCTCGAATTTTTTCACTTTGGCTGGAAGGAGGTCCGTGGGTGGTCTCCCCTCTCGCGCGGATGGTTCACTCCTCACTATGGCCAAGTTTGTGACCCTGCCCTCAACTTGGACCCCATAGGTCACGGATCTCCCCACATGCCCTCGCCCGCAGGAGGCACCTTACTCTAATTGCCTTTTCCTTACTTGCATCTTTTCAGACAGTTGCAAAGGCTGCCACCCCCACACCTTCATCCTGCGTCCTACGCCCGGGGCGCTGCGCCCCTAGATAGCTGCGCTGCCAGGGACCCCAGTTCCTGGTGCAAAGCTGCTCAGGCCACGCCCCTCGGCCGCCTGCCGAACGAGACCACGAGGGAGCAGCCCTTTGGGGGCGGGGCCAACGGCGAATGTGCCTCAAGGCTGGGCGCCTATTGGTCGAGGCTCCAGGGCGTGTCCCGGGAGGGGCGGGGCGAGGCTGCAACCTGGCTCTGGGCTGCTAGTCTGCTAGGCGCGCTCCGCATTCCCGAGGCTTCTACTTCAGCGACTGCTGCGGAAGAGCGGGACCCCGGCTCGGCTCGCGCAGCATGGAGAAGCGGCACACAGACACCCAAGCCCGGCGGCTGCCTGAAGCCCTGAAGGGTGAGTCTCGCGCCCCGGGCGAGGCCGCTGCGTGGCCCGCCGCCCCTTGACCCTCCCTTTTCTGGGGGCCGCGGGGCGGCAGGGCAGTGCCTCCGCTCCTTTGGGCTGCCCGAGCGCTTCCCAGAGCCGTCGGCGTCTCTCTCAAACCTCATTTCGCGGGCTGGGGGGGTCACGACATCTGGGCTGTGGGGTGCAAAGGGCGCACGGTGGACGCGCCGAGGGCAGGGGCCGTGCCCAGTACTCAGGAGCGTGCCGGGGCTCGCGTTATCCCGCGTCACCACATGCCGGGCCGGGTGCCAGAGCTTCCTTATCTCCTGACACCACGAGGGCGAGGAGACGCACAAGTCACTGGACAGAAGCCCTGTCTTCTCCCCTCTCCCACTTCCCTTTGTTCCCCTCTCAGCCCCTCGGAGACCATCTCCTCCACTCTGCCTCAGCCATCCCCAGGGGGAAGCCCCCTCCTGGGACCTAGAAAGAATCCTGGGCCCTCCACTACCATCCCCCACTAAGGATTCTGATACAGGGCCCCAGGAAGGAAGTCTGTCTTGGGCATTTTTCCCGTTTCTGCCCCATTCTTCCTCCTCTTCTGCTCTGTCTTAGGCAGTTCTCCTTCAAGGCTTTTGTCCCTTAGGAAGACTTGTGAGGTCCTCTACAATCACCACCCTACTGGGGCCTTCTCGGTCTTGAGCCACTGTGAGTGACTCAATCTTGTTCCCCTGTGAAGAAACTAGTGTCCCTAAGAGAGTATCACCTTGAGGTTTTATTGGCCAACTCTTCAGGGTGGATAAGAGAGGTGACATCCCTCACCACTCCCTCAGGAGTATTGCTGTCCTCTCAGGAGCTCTTAGTGATCCAAAGGAATTATTTCTAAAGATGAAATTTCACTGAGCTTGGTGTGGTGGTTCACACCTTAATCCTAGGATTCAGGAAGCTGAGGCAGGAGGATTGCTGCAAGTTTGAGGCCAGCCTGGTCTGCAAAGTGAGTTCAGTGCACAGCAAAACACTGTCTCAAAACAAAAACAAGCAAACAAAAACACGGAATTTCAGAAATGATGACATAGTGAAAGAAATTTAGGGTGTTGGTACGCTTTCCCAGCAGCCCTCAAAGACTGCTTAGTTGGAGTCATCTTTTGTGATTATTTGTTCAGCCAGCCTTGGGATTCCTGTCTTTTTCCTTCACAGGAGCTCAACAGAGTTGTAAAGGGCTGGGGATGTCATTTAGTGGTTGCTGAGTATTTGGTTGCCTAGCATGTGTGTGGCCCCTGGATGAGTTCAATCCCCAGCAAAACAAAACCAAACACCCAACCAAATAAAACCAATTTGTGTGTGTGTGTGTATTTCTCTTTCTCCACTAAGCATCTTGGAGAGTTGCCTCCCCAAATTAGGAGTATAATAGCAAGAAGTAATCATTGTGTTTTTTTAGATTAAAAAAAGAAAAGAAAAAAGATTCTTTTCCTCTGTACCCTGACCCTTCTGCTGGGAAACTGCTGTGTAAGATTCTGGAGTTCTTTGGGAATAAATATGATCTTTGTACTTAAATGTTTATTATCATTGCAGACTAGTTTTTTAACTTCTAAATTCTTTTTTGAGGTTGTACAGTCTTTTTTTAAAACATAGAAATCTTAAGAAACTAGTGAAATGGAATGTACTTTCTCCTCTAAAAATATTAATGCAAATGGAATTTGCTTGGTCTGTGTTATTGTGTGTGCATGTGTGTGTGTAAAGCCTTTACTAGAATATATTGAGTAGACTTTCTAGAATACTTGTTGTATGCCAAACACAGCCTCAGTGCTCATTATCTTTTGAATGCTGTCATGTGTCAGATACAGCTTAAGTGTTTCACATTTATCTAATTGCAAGGCTGTAACAAGTCCACATGCACAATGTCATTATTTCCATTTTACAAAAAGGATACTGAAGGTCAGAGTAATAAAAATCAGACACAGGTTAAAAGATTTAGAGCCAGGTTTCAAACCCAGAGTCTCTGGTTTTCCCAACTGTTGTCTCTGTCTTAGAGCCTCCAACTTCAGTACTTTGCTGAAGGTGAGTAACCAAAGAAAACCCAGCAGCACCTTGCATCAGTCAAGACCTCTTGGGTATGGCATCTGCTTCCAAGAGAAACAGTGGAATGACAAGAAAGCCCATACTCTTTATGTCTTTACTAAGAATTAGTCCTAGGTAGGCAAACAGAATCAAACCTAGGATGTGACTCATTTTTCCTAAAGCTGGTACATTCACTTTGTAATAAAATAATACAGGTGAATTGCAAAGAAATGTGTCATTATAATTAAAAGCCATGTCAACAGGATAAATCCCTTTGGGAGAATCTCAGAAAATAAGCAGGATCATGGGACTGATTTGTTTATTTCAGTTGTTAGGCTGATCAAACTGGGGAGAACTTTGTAACTTCTTTAGTAATTAATCTGAGCCAAACTATTTTTGATCATATATTACCTGAAATCAGAGGACAAGACTACAAAAGCTGTCATTTGTGTATTTTTTTTATGATTAAGTAGATTTTTGGTGTCAACTGATAAATTTTATGCTAGAAAAGATAGTCACATTTGAAGAAAAAGTTTAAAGATGTTGAATAAGTGGTAAAAATAGGATTCAAAATCTGTTGTTTTGTTTCTTTTTTGTTTATTTTGTTTGTCTTTTTGAGACAGGGTTTCCTTCACTATGTAATTCAGACTGGCCTTGAATTCACTTTGCAGCTCAGGCTGGCCTTGAACTCATGGTGAGTGTCCTGCCTCAGCTTCCCTAGTGCTGGGATTACAGATGTGTGCCACCATACCCAGCTCTCCAAAATCTGTTTTTAAAGACAACATGTGCTGGATGCTGTGGCACACACCTGTGATTCTAGCTACTCAGGAGGCTGAGGCAGGAGGATCACAAGTTCAAGGCCAGTCTGGGCAGCTTAGTAAAACTCTTCTTTAAAATGAAAAAAAATTTTTAAAGGGCTGAGGGTAGTTCAGTGGTAGAGCACTTGCCAAGCATACATGAGATTCCCTCCTACTGCAAAAAAGTAGAAGGAATCAGAGGGACGGAGTGGGGTAGAGGAGAAACAAGCAGGGAAAAGCAATTTTGTGAAAACTGTTAGCCTAGCATCCTGTGCATGCCTCTGTCACAATATTTACTATGTAGCATTATGATTACTGGATTGAGTTATCCATTACTCCCCACCCTTTTGGACCAGAAGAGCTTTTGAAAACAAAGATCCCTCTTCATTGTAATAGATCGATATTAAGTACATGAACGAAAAAGGAAGTAGAAAGGGAATAAATCATATCATGAATGGTAGTGAAGTGTCTATTGGCAGCTTATTTTATTATTTTTGTAACCCTGTTGATTTTGAAATGTAACAATCACATTCCTTGTTACATACTCTTATTATATAGATAGCCTATTTATCCTGAGTTTACATTATCAAGAAAGAGACTATAATTGCCAAGATAATCTGTTGTACTGAATGAGAAATCTCATTTATGAAAATAGAGAAGGTAGAGACCCGAACAACAGAAACAAGTGTGTTTTCATTTTCTCTTGATACATGCATTCCCTCCATTTTTTTTCTATACATATCTTTGTGCTCTGTAACTGGTAAAGAAACTTGAACCCCAGGTCTTTGCCTTGATGCTTCATTTGCTTAGCCTTGACGATAAGACCAAGAAAATATCCTCCTTACAGCACTCAGCAATAAAAATGATGCCACACTTGTCCACTGGAGTGAGCACCTGTGGGAAGATAGTGCTGTGTAGTGAAATGATATAGAATTTAGAATGATAAGCTCTGGCTTGATTTCAGGACCATCACTTCATACCTGGGTCACCTTGGGCAGGTCTGCATGTCCAGAGAATCAGTTCCTCAGCTGTACATTGGACATAAACTTCCCCATCAATCTCCCAGAGTTTTAAGTGTTAAATATGAAACTATATGGGAATTTCCCCTTGAAATTTATTTATTTATTTATGTATATTATTATTGGAGGGTTGGTCTTTTTCTTTTTCTTTCTTTCTTTTTTTTTTTTTTTTTTTGTGCTGGGAATTGAACTCATGACCTCATGCTTACCAGGCAGGCGCTTGTGCTGCTGAGCTGTATCCCTGGCTTCCCTTTGAAATTTAAAATGCAAATTATTAAGACATTGGAGAAAACAAAGACAAAAAATTTAATAAAGTCTAGGACCTTCAAATCAGAAAGCTATTTTTGGAGTACTACTCAACGTAGTCATTTTCCAGTAAATTGGAATTTATGGCTGAATATAAAAGGTTTATATGACGGATGACCTAACAACATTTAGAGCTCTGACTTAGCCCCCCACCCCAACACACCAAATGTGGTCCGTTTCTCCTCTGGAGACAGAGTCCCTGGACAGATTGTTAGCCTTGGTATTTTCTCCATGGTGCGCAGGTCCCAGAAGGCAATTCACATATTTAAAAGTTTATCACCATGCACTATATTGATAATGATCTTAAAGTTGTAGTAATAATAGCAACTATTTGTTGAACACTAAGCATCAAGCATGAAAGCACTAAAATATAGGATTTTATTCTATTTTCATGTTTTTCTAGCCTAGTCTGACTTAAGTGAACTTAATATCCATGATGAAATTTTTTTCTCTTCAATTTTCTGAACAGAAGTGTTTTTGTATTTCTGTACATAGACCATGTTCAGCCCAGCTTCCCCCTTTCCTGAATTCTCTAACCTCACAGTTAGGAAAGACCTGATTTGCCTTTTTTTTTTCTTTCCTTTTTTTTTAGAATGAACACAAGTGGTTCTGAGCTGTGCTGTTGAACCCTTGGTGCTGACATACACAGTAGTTTCAGTTTGTCTTATGTAATAGATGATCTTTTCCCAAAGAAACTGCAGACTCACTCCACTCATTTAACTATTTAACAGTGATATATTGAGTGCTAGGAATCTTGCATATTAGTTCGACTACTCATCCCACTTACCCTCTGAGGAGTCCCCCATTGGCCCTACTTACAGATCCGTAAACTGAGGCATAGATCAGTAAGGTGCCTTCCTGAGATCACACAGTGCATGGCAAAGCCAACCCTAAGTCCTTGTGCTACGTGTTCTCATGAAGAGAACACACTTTGAATAAGAAAGATTATAAATGTGATAAATTTTGTTTAAGTAAGGTAAAGTAGGTAGCAGCATAGAAGGAGGAGTAAGGCTCAGAGGTCCAAATACTAAATTACTGATGTTCTCACCTATTTTTTTCCTCTTCCTTTGTGGCCTGAAATATTTGAAGAAAAGGTACAGAAAATCTTCAGGAAATATATGGAAAATAAAACATTTATGCATATTCAGTCTCGGGTTTTTTGTTTTGTTTTTGGGTTTATTTGTTTGCCTTTTTGAGACAGGGTCTCGCTATGCAGTTCAGGCAGGCCTTGAGCTCACTTTGCAGCCCAGGGTGGTCTTGAAATCACAACAATCCTCCTGCCTCAGCCTCCCAAGTGTTGGGATTACAGGCATGCGCCACCATACCCATCTTTCAGTCTCAATATTTTTAAGCTAAGCAAAGAATTCCCTTTATTTCAACTTTTACTAAAAATCCTTCAAAGGATTAGTCCATTTCCTTTCTGTAATATTCCATGGTAAGCACAGGTGAAACTTCATGATTCAGTTCATGTAACACACTATCAATACAAGTTCTTTGGATTGCACTGAGTGTGTAGATGGTTTCGCATAGAGAAGAAAAGGTGCTGTAGCATCTTTCAGTCAGGGTTTTTCCATTGCTGCCTTCTGGCCTGAAGCCATTCCAGCCCAGAGAATAATTTCTTTCTTAGAGATTGAAGGATTAGGACATCCTAATAACCATAAACCACCTAATTAAAGCAATTGAAAGACCGGTTCTAATACACTTATTTACTTTGAAGTCCTCTGCCTCTGTGAATTTCAAGTTTTATTTCCAGCTAACCACCATTTTGCCAGCTTGTGTCTTTATGAGACCCTGCCGGGTGCTACCGTTGTCTCTTCCCTCTAGCTCTTCTAATCTTTTGCTTTGTAAGGTGCTGCATTTATTTCTGCTTCTCTCCTTTTCCCTTTTTTCCAATTTCTCTGTTCCCATTTCTTCTGCTCTTTTCTTCCTTTCTTTGTCATTCTCCTAAAATTTCCATGTGAAAATGACCCTTTTGTACATTGTCATTTTGATATTTTACTGACCAGGTCTTAAAAAGACCTTGTTTTAGAACAAGTAAAGAGAAACTGGGAAATTGTCCCTATTTGAGTAGCTGGAAGAAAGACTTAAGAGAGAATCTCCCTTTTCAAATAAATGCCTGTATGTCCTATGACAAGGACAGGGACTGTGACTGCCATGCACCAAATCTGTCCAACTGCCTGCTTTCCAGTGGCCCAGAGCGATGAATACTTTTACACTAAAAAAAAAAAAAAATTTTTTTAAAGTCTCACGTTACACATGCAAGTTGGACTTTATGGTTTCCATAACTGAGTTTTATTGGAATGCAGCCATACTCTCTGTGGTACACTGTCTGCGGCCGCTTTAATACTGCACTAGCAAAGCAAACTGTTTGCTGTCTGGCCCTTTACAGGAAAAGTCTGCCAAACCCTGATGTAGAATCTCTTATGTGGAATAATGATGGCCAAATGAACATTTCTATCCTGGGTATAATGGCTTTCAAGAAGAAAATTTTAAAATGAACAAGATCTTGTGTTTTGTGCCCTTTAAAAAGCACGGTTGGGCCCAGATGACCTGTGCTTTTGATGTCCTCTCCAATACCCTTCTCTGTCTCCACTCAGACCATGTTTTTTCCTGGCAGCTTACACCAAACCCAGTGAGAGGGGAGAGGAAAATGATGACCTGTAAGAGATTATTTCAGTAACTCTTAGTCCCTCCATTTTTGGGGGGCGGCACTGAGTTCTGAGTCACATTTTTAGATATGATTCTAGCCTTTCTCTGCAGATAAAGCGCAATAGTATTTGAACTTTAGAGTTCAGTCTCAGTGATGAATGGGCTTTATTATGCCATGTGATTTCCAGTCATGCCAAGTTCAATAAATCATACAGTGAACCAGCTGGTAAGGATGGGTAATGACCTACAGCACTCTGAACACTGGTCTCTTCAACACTGGTTAGGATCTTGGAAAGAATGTGTTATTGCTTTTCCTAAAGGTGACTCAACAAAAAATATTGTACAATGCCTCTTTTTTCATGTTTTATGGTTTGGATTTGTTTTCTTGTATTTTTTTTTCAGATCTTTCACATTATTACTTTGGGTCTTCAGCAAGAATATTTTATGTCTGCAGACTTTTGTAAACATTAGAAATAGACTATATAAAGAAGTTAGCATGTGTTAGGCATTCAGTAAATTATCGATAGTAATCATAAAGTGAAATGAGAGAAGCTTAAAATGGTATACTTTCATCTGTTCAGGAAATTAATTTTCATGATACAGTAAAAAGGATTTGCAGAAACTTAGCTGAAAATATATTCAATGCAGCACTTTGTAATTGAGAAATTTAGATTCGATATAAATGTTCATAAAATGATTAATAATAATAAAGAATATGTTGACATGAAAAGTTGTTTACAGTATGAGTGGAATGTTTTACATCATTATGTATGCCATTAATAAACTTTGGGGGAAAAACAGGATACAATATGTTTAAAGAAAAGAGAAGCTGGGCATTCTTTATCACTCTAAAGCAAAGTACAAGACAAAAGAAATAGGAGGTGTTTAATAAATGTTTCCTGAAGGAAGTAATTTGTGATGTTGGGCAGTACTTGCATTAAGGAGACCAAGGAAAATAGGGGCTGTGCTTCCGGGTTGAGTGGGGATTGGATGGGAAAGTGCACCTGAAGGAACCAGCATAATCCTGGGCACGTGTGTTCAGCGAATAGTGGGAATGAAGGCAAGTATCATGCTAATGACATGCTAAGCGTTGCTTGTTTTTGTTTCCAGAAGATTCTCCCCGCACAGGTCTTGGAATTTGTGGATGGATTTTGGTGGCTTTCTCATTCCTATTCACACTTGTAACTTTCCCGATATCAATATGGATGTGCATAAAGGTAAAGAACATTTCACTCACTTCTGGAAGGGGTCAACTCCTGCCTCCATAAATCCATTTGGTGTATGCAGGAGATGGACAGAAACCATACCTAGCCTGTAATTCTTTTTCCTTCATCTTCTTTTTTTGGAATTTCATGCTATTTACCAGTTAGAATGAAATCTAGAAGAACACCATTAAAAAATTTCTGGGAGTCAGGTGTGGTGGCACACACCTGTGATCTCAGCACTCAGGAGGCTGAGGCAGGAGGATTGCCTTGAGTCCAAGGCCAGCCTAGGCTACATAATGAGTCCAGGTCAGTGTGAACTACACTTTTGAGACCCTGTCTCAAAAAATTTTATCTGGGTCAAGGATATGAGATGGTCTCCCAAGAATAGGTTTCCCAGAATTAGGATGGCAAGGTTTGTCTACTGGCTCTGCTTCTTACCACGTGACCTCTGCCATGTTTCCAAATTTGTAAGATGGGAAGAAATAACATATCTACTTCATAGGGCTGCTGTGAGGATTAAATGAAATTTGCATAGATAACTTATTACCATGCCTGACCCATAATAAATGCTACCAAATGCTGGTTATTTTCTCTATAGTTAATAATATTTGGATGAATAGCTATGGTTTGTATATTCCTAAAGGAATAAAATATGCTTCAACCATTTTTACATGAATTTGTTACAGTTAAAGGGGCCAGAAGAAGCCAGGCAAGGTGGCACCCGTAATGAAGCAGTAGGCTCTCAAGTTCAAGCTCAGTCCTTAGGCATCTTGGCAGTTTAGCCAAACAAAGAAAGGGCTGGGAGTGTAGCTCAGTGCAAAGGCCCTGAGTTCAATCACCATTTCCAGCTCCCTCTCAAAAAAAAAATCAGAAGTAAAACTGAGGTTTTTTTCATAAATAAGTAATGCATGACTATAAATAAATAAAGCACAAGTAATATAACAACTGAGGAGTGAGGTCTTGGACTTCTATATGCTATTCTATACTTTCCAGATTTATACAATGAATATCTATTGCTTTTATAATCAGCCAAAACCTAGTAAATAAATATCATGCTTGGAGGGGATAAACATTGAACATATCATTTATAGATAATATCTGGATATAGAGGGAAAATATGGAAAAATATTATTTAACTATGAAGCATCTAACCCATTTAGAAGAAAAGCATTTAGGCTATGCCTGTGAATGTTGGTGCTCTTCCTGTTAAGTTGTCATTTATGTCTTTCTTCCAGATTATAAAGGAGTACGAGAGAGCCATCATCTTTAGACTGGGCCGCATTGTGCAAGGAGGAGCCAAAGGACCTGGTGAGTGCTGGGGCAGGAGCTCGCCCACCTGGACACTGAAATTCTTTTCTCTTGTGCGAGGCTCTGCTCTGGTACCTGAAAAGAGTTCATGGAGCAGAAGTTGTGTGACAATAGCAGAGGTTCCAGCTGATCTCACTACTGACCCCCTTCCCTGCCCACCCTGCGGCTTTCTTTCCCATCCCAACTGATAAGATTATCTTCCCCCAGGAACAGCTACAGCTTTGCAAATGGGAGCATGAGAACCCCCCAGCAAGGAAAGGCCTTTAGTTATTCATTTGGCAAACTTCAACCAACTGCTACTGTGTTCCAGGCCCTGGGAATTTAAGAGAGACCAGCATAGCTCCTTTCCTGGAGGATCTTGACACCAACAAGGTGTCTCTTGAGATGTCCTTTATCCCATTGATCTTGCCACTTTCTGAAGCACTTGCGGAAAGTCCTCTTTTGTGAGTGTCCTTAGTCGTGCTGTTGTGGCTGCCTCAGTATCCTGAACCAATCCAAAATGTTTACTTGCTATGGTCATGTTGACTTTCAGGAAGGCCCAGAAGTCAAACGGTGCCAGGTTGGATGAGTGAGGTGGATGAGGACTCAGCATTGTGTTTTCACCAGTTGGCTTTTCCATTCGATGGCACTCAGCAGTAGCACCCACCATAGTTTTGATTACACCTCATGAAGACACCAAGAGGATTCTAGAACTGTGTCCAAAAATGATGGAATAAATGTGTTCAAAAAAGGAGGAAGTATTTTGAGATCAATAGCAGTATGTTTTTTGCTGTAAGAATTTCAAAAAATGTAAACATTCACCGTGTGTTTCAGTCACACCTAGTGCATTGTATGGGACAGGTATTGTGACTGAGTAACTGCAGAGGCCGCAGAAGTAAGAAACCCACAGATGCGGTAACTGACTTGGACTCATAGTGAGTGAGACAAGGCCCCTGGGGATGACTTCCCAGCTGAGTCCCCAGGCAAAGGAAGGTGGTAACCACAGGCAGGCAGTCCCAGTAGAAATGGCCACCTGCACAAAGCATTATAGGGAGAGCATTGCGGACTGAGAAACCTTCCAGCAGCTCAGTCCAGTGCGAGCGAGGGTGTGAGGAGAGAGGCTGTGACCAGAGGTGAGCAAGGCGGGTCTTTCCGGACCATGGTAGGCGAGGCTCCAATCCCTTAAGAAAGAGTCCTGTGCTTGTAGCACAGCAAGTGAGGCATAGGAGAAGCTGGAAGCAATTGCACTGGCCCGAGTGAAGGAAGAAAAGTGACAGTAATGGTGGCATAAGGAAATGAATGTCACGGGGCCTTCATGGGAACCTTCAAGAGGAGCAAGCAAGCCAGAGGAGTGAGGGCGATTTTCCAGGCTTTCGGCTCTGCAGTTGGTAACTTTGGTGGATTGAGTGGATTCCATGAGAATTGCTGGAAAAGGGATCAGAGATGCTGCTGTAGCTCTTTGACCCTGTATTTCTTTGCTGCAGGTTTGTTTTTTGTTCTGCCTTGCACCGACAGCTTCATCAAAGTGGACATGAGGACCATTTCTTTTGACATTCCTCCTCAGGAGGTGAGCTTTTCTTTCCTTTTTCTTTTCTTTTCTTTCTTTTTTTTTATTTTAAAGAGGATAAAGCCAAGGAAAATAAAACAGGATAAAACAAATCAAAATAAACCTGTAGAAGTGATATAGGACTTCAAAACCTTACAAAATCAGCAAAAGTTACCATAATGCCTTTTGTTGTCTTCAAAATAGCTGCAGATACCAGATTTTGCATAGCAAAAACTGAACAGAACAGAATAGAGTAGAACCAATAAAAACAAAACAATGAATGCAATAAAGGACTTCAAAAGAAGGCACTAGTAAATCTAACATGGCCACCATAATATGTCTTGCTGTCTCTTAAATAGCTGCTCATGTCATCAGACTTAACATAATCAAACAAAAGAGAAGAAAATAAAACCCAACCCAACAAAACAATGAAAATGATATGATTTCCCGGCAAGGATCACTTCCTGGTGAGGACCGGTTCTCTCCCTCTGCAGTCCGTGAATGACGCTGACTCACAGAGAGAGGCCTGGGTCTGGCTCTGCTTTTCTTTTGCAGTGGCTAAGGGATCATATATGCACATGCTTTACACTGAAAAGGAAGACACTTTTGCCCTGCCCTGCCCCCTGCCCCCTGCCCCGCCCTGCCCTGCCTTTTAAGACAAGGTCTCACGATATGATCCAGGCTGGCCTCAAACTCACAGTGACCCCCCCCCCCCGCCTCAGCCTCCTGAGTGCTGGGATTTCAGAGGTAGACCACCACTGTTAGCTTTGAAAAGGAGGACACTTTTGAACCTGAATCCCTTCTTCTTTCCCAGTTCCATGACCCTGGAGAAGAGCTTGGCCTCCTCTGTGCCTCAACTGTTTTCTTACTATAAAACAGAGGTTGTAATAGCAGGTCCTACCTCATGGGACTCTGGGAGGAATAAATGTGAAGTGCCTAGGACTGTGCCTGATGAGCAGCAAGCGCTGCATGAACACTGGCTGCTGTGACAGCAGAGTGGACTGTAAAGCTGATGGGAGAGGAACCTTAGCGTCTCCACTGCAGTCACCATCACTATTTTTGCTACACAGTTCTCCTCAGTGGGTTTTAGATAGAAGAAGCTATTTATTTAGATCAATAGTCAAGATGTCTTTATTGAAACTGCTCATTGGCATTTTAGATATATTCATCAATATTTTGTGCTTTTTTTTCTGGCAACTTCACAAATATTGTCCCAGTTGAAAACCACAGCAGAATCTGTAGAAAGTAAACAGAGTTGCAATAAAATGAGAGAATTCCTCAAACTATAAAGGCAAAGCCAGGACAGAAATTCAGCTCTTCCAGATCCTGTCCAGTGCTTTTTTGCCCAAGCTCTCACTGCAATCTGCATTTGCTGCATCATGGCCCTTAAGAGAGTCCCAGCCCATGTCTTAGGAGACGAAATAACCATTGCAGACAGAAAACCTCTAAGCGTGATGAAGGGAAGGACGGAAGAACACAGTCTGTGTTTCCTGGCTGTCCCCCAGGTTCTCAGCATGATGGTGGAAAACCCAGAACCAGCCCAGGAACTCCCTTGCTGGTACTGATCCAAGTAGTTGCTGAGGTCAGACTTTTTAAGCCCCACAACCGTAGAGAGGCCAGAAATCATTTTTACCCATGTCTTACAAGGGCAAGTCTGAGAGCGCCCCTGTATTCTTTGCAAGTTTTCCCATCTTTCAAGGATGACTGGCTCCCTGAAGGAGCCCCTTTCTTGGAGTTGCTTTGAATTGTGGCCATTTCCCATGTAAACATCGCAGGCATCTGGCAGGGCTGCTGTGAGCTTCTCCCTTCCAGCCGCTCCCTCCTCCCCCCCCAAGCTGCTGCACGCAGAGCAGATTGGAACTTGGCAAGCCATCCATCCTTTTTCCGATCCCCTGTGAACTCCCTGTGAAGGGAGATAAACACAGATGCTGCAGCTTTGCAAGCAGCTGTGGCAGAGTTACAGTGGCAGGAATTGGCCCCGGAATGACACTCATTTTCCCATCACATCCTGGGGAATAATTTTCACACAAGATGGTAATAGACTGTACATTTATTTACAAGTTCCCTGCTTCTCTTTCTTGTTAAAGATATTTTTAGGTTGCTGAAGAGAAAACAAAAAAGACGATGACCGTTTTGATGCCTGATAGAACTAAATAGCTACCTAGCAAGTGTTGTTACTACCTTCCATTTACATGACTCAGTATGCTTTGCAAAAGGCTTTGTTTATGCATTGCACAAAGGTCTTTTAAATTGATCTTCACAGAAATTTGGGAAGAATTGGGCAGTATTGTTAGCCCCATCTCAGAAATGAAGGACCACCAGGTCCAATGAGCAGAGTTAAAAGTCTCTGCCCAAGGTGACCCAGAAGGAACAAGCAGACCTGGAAATACAGTCTGGGTCTCTGACTCCCCACCACCCTTCATCAGCCACTCCTTCCGGGACCTCCTTTTCCATTCATTTCACCTCTCACTTACCTGCTGTGTATCAAGCCCTCTGCCATTGCTAGAGATACAAAGACAAACTGCTCCTAAGAAGGTCAAAGACTGAAAGAGAAGTAGAGCTGTCAGGAAAAGATGTGATGGCCCTGAGGTGCAGCGCGTGTGCAAGGGAAGACTGCCTGACTGTTGAGTGAGACAGGGGTGTTTCACAGAGGAAAGATGCATGAGCGACGCGTAGCAATGTGCTAGTGTCCTGGTAGGAGTAGGAGGAGACTTCAGGCAGAGTCAGGGCTGGTATGAAGGCCTGAGGATATGAAGGCAGAGCATGCAGGACCCACATGTGGCTGAGCATAGAATATGGAGAGGAGTTGGGAGAGTGAGGCCAGAGGTGCTGTAAGGCCAGATGTCGATGGACTTTGTCTAGAAAGTGGCAGGAAGCCACTGGAGCATGTTAGTCCAGGGCTGCTGACTTAGGACTTAAGATCACTGTTGCATAAGCCCAGGTGCTTCTTGGCTTGTGAGAGAGTTAAGTCCTGATAAACCCACAGTAAGGTGAAAATAGCATTAAGTCAAAAATTCATGTAATGCATCAACTCCACCAAACATGGGTGATTTCACGACACAGGCACTGTGGAGTGGCCTTTGTTTCTCCTCAGTCTCAGGGCTGACTGGGAACTGAAGCTTGCTGTCGCCGCCCAGCATCATAAAAAAGAAATCACTGCATATTTCTGGCCTGAGGCCATAATTCAGAAGGTGGAGTTGAGTGTCTACTGATGGTGAATTGGTTTCACATCATAGTGAAGTCCGATCATCATAAAAAGAACTATCTTAAGTCAGGGACCATCTATCTGTATAGGACATGAATTAGAAACAAAGTGAAGTAGTTTTTAAAAAGAATTATCTAAATTAACTCATTACAGTTAATAGGATCAATGTTTTACTTAATATAGTTAATACCATTGTCTGAAATTGAAAAATAATAAAAGATGGCTCTTTTCAGGTAGGGGGTGAGCTAGAGATGAAACCTAGGGCTTTTGCACCAAGTTATGTCTCCAGCACTTTTTCATTTTTTATTTTGAGACAGAACTTTGCTAAGTTGCCCCTTCTGGGCTTGAGTTTACAATAGTCTTACCTCAGCCTCCCAGAATGCTGGGGTTATAGGTATGCACTGCCATGCTTAGTTTAAAGATAGCTCTTGTTGTGTGTCAGGCACTATTTTCAACATTTACATGTGTTAACCTATTATTTCAACAACACCCTTGTAATATTGGTACTATTATTAAACTCTACAAATGAAGAAACTGAGCCCCAGAGAGGTTAAGTAATTTGTATTATTGTCTTCCTAGTGTCTCATATCTCTCACTCAGATAACTTTTTTGGTTCAGTGTCGTGTTATGCATTCTGATACAGCGTGCCATGAATACATTTGTGCCTGACCTTGTCTTATAAAAACATTCCCATGCATTTTGTCCCAGTAGTACTGTGCTATTTCAAGAACCCCAGCTCTCTCACGGCTCTGTTCCTTTATACACACAATCCTTTCTACCTTAAATGCTGTCCATTCCACCCTCAGAGTATTTTTATTCTTTTTCTCAAGATTCAGTCAGGTCTCTCCCCTGCCATGCTTAGCTACCCACCCACCCCTTATCCCTTAAAAGGCTTTCTTGACTCCCTGACCTCCTTGGATGTAGAAATCAAAGTTTTCCCCGCCTTTTTCCCAATACAATTTCTGCTAGTGAGTGGCGTCAAAAAATTTGCTGAGTGATTGAATGATTTAGTGCATTTAAAGAAAACATGACTGTGTTTTGTTAAATTTCTAAGGATAAAATTAACTTTCTGATGCCTTACTAAGAAAAGCTACTAGCGTTTAAAGGTAGTCTGTAGAATAACAGTCCTGACAGCCATGTGACAGAAAGTGGTCAGCAGATACCGTGTTGCTTCCCCCCTCTTTCAGGTCCTCACGAAGGACTCTGTGACGATCAGCGTGGATGGTGTGGTCTATTACCGTGTCCAGAACGCAACCCTGGCAGTGGCAAACATCACCAATGCCGACTCAGCAACCCGTCTTCTGGCACAAACTACTCTTAGAAATGTTCTGGGCACCAAGAACCTTTCCCAGATCCTTTCTGACAGGGAAGAAATTGCCCATAACATGCAGGTAAGGGATTCACCAACCCACCAGAAACTTAAACAGGATCATGGTTGTTTGAGAATCTTTCATCCATTCAAGTTGGGAATCTCTGGCCTGTTTTTCTCCCAAGGTTTCCCAGATTTGGTGGAAGGGGTCACTGCTTGTCACCCTGACTGCTCATGGGTCCATAACACTCAGATGCATGTTTTTAGTCTCCTCCAGTGTTTATTTTTCCCCACAGCCAGTATGAGCCTTTTTAGTTAGCATGATCGCATTCAGAGGCTGTTCTGCAAGACTTCGGATATTATCCAAGCCTCATTCTGTGTGTGAATCCCGTGAATTTCCCTCTACCTGTTGTGCTTTCCAGTCTTGCTCCAGTAGTAGGTGTTAAGCCTGGCTCTGTCCACAAAACTAAAGTGAATCCCTAAGTCTGAATTCCAACTGTCAGTAAAACCTCATTGCGTGTAAAATCTATGATCTCACTTAATGTGCACCACGAGTTCACGAAATAGTATAGTTTCCTTCTTGTCCTCGTAGAGAAAAGTGAGACACGGAGAGGTAATATTCCTCACACCGCACCACACTCGCTTGCGATGCAGTCCCTGAAGCCCTCAGGTTGGCTGTATGTTTTTGTAGTAAACTTTCTCTGCAAGCCATGCCCATCACAAATGTTATCCAGGGCTGCTTTTGACCTGCAGTAGCTGTGGCAGAGACTGTGAGTGAACGATGTGCAGTTCCTGTGCAGCCCTTTTAGAAGAAGTTGGCCACTGGCTTCTAGGAGCAGATTCGTGATCAGTTCCCCAGTAACCAGTTCTGGTCAGCCTGCTTTTCTGCTCCTCATCCCAGTGACTGCAACCACTGCTGGCATTTGGGTGGGAGGTGACCGAGTGCTGCTTCCTTGCTGTCCCCTAACAGTGCACGCTGGATGATGCCACCGACGACTGGGGAATCAAGGTGGAGCGGGTGGAAATCAAGGATGTGAAGCTCCCCACGCAGCTCCAGAGAGCTATGGCTGCAGAGGCAGAAGCATCCCGGGAGGCCCGAGCCAAGGTAATGCTTTCTCTTTGTTTTTTGTTTGTTTATTTGTTTTGTTTTGTTAGTTTTTGGTTTTATTTTCATTGTTTTTATCATCAAATTTTCTTTTTTAACCCCACAAAGCTCACTGAAAAAAGTAAAACAAAACAAAAAACTGAAACAATGCTGAAGTGCTTAGTGAAGACGGAAGCCCTCCCCACCACTCTGAACCTATTCCCTCACAGGTCACACTCTCCACAGTTTTTGTTTGTTTGTTTTTTGTTTTGAAACAGAGTCTCACTGTGTAGTTCAGGCTGGCTGGCTTTGAATTCACTATGTAGCCCAGGCTGGACTCAAACTCATGGTGATCCTCCTGCCTCAGCCTCCCAAGTGCTGGGATTGCTGGTATGCACCACCACACCCAGCACTCTTGACAGTTTAGTGCTCCTAAATGTTGTTTGATTAGGTTTTTGGATGTTTGGCTTGTTTTACAAAAATAGTCACACCAACAGATTGTTGTACACCTTGCCCTTTTTGTTTAATAGTTTATGGGCATATCACTGAGGACATATTTGTTTAGATAATTTAGAGAAGAAGCCAGGATGCCCCTGTAATCCCAGCACTTGGGAGTGTGAGACAGGAGGATTGCCATGAATTCAAGGCCAGCTTGGTATCTACATAGTGAGTTCAAGGCCAGCCTAAACCACTTAGCAAGACTGTCTGAAAAGACAAAAAAGAAAAGGGTATCTTTTAAGGTGATAATGTACAGAAATACAGGGTTCTCTCACCAAACTCAAGCACAGGCAGTAGACTCAAGCCTCAACCTGAAAGTAGCTAGGACTGAAGGGAGCCACTCGTTACCTTCCCTGGGCCAGGTCCACTTGCAGATAGTTTGTGGCCAATGACATTTGACTCTCAAGGTTACACACTGTGCCAGGTGAGCACCAAAGACACGGACCGGTCCTGACACCAAATTCACAGAAAAGAGGTTTTCTTTGGTCCTACTTTGGTTCAAGGGCAAAGTTTGATACTAACACAATCCCACACCCAACCCCTTGACAGCTGGAAGAAGAGGATGTGTGTGTGTGTGTGTGTGTGTGTGTGTGTTACTAGAGGTTGGACATAGGGCCTTTGTACTAAGCTACATCCCAAGTCTTTTTTTTTTTTTTTAACATTTTGGGGTGTAATCTCACTCAGTTGCCCAGGCTAAGCTCAAACTTGCTGTCCTCTTGCCTCAGCTTCCCAGAGTGCTGGGATTACAGGCATGTGTCACCACACCCAGCAGAAGAGTTTTCATGGGACGAGTTGCTGTAGCCTTGGCAGATCTTCCAGACATGAAGAACAAACTAATTTATCATCTCTGGACAAGATAATAGCTGATGATAATTGGCTGACCAAAAAACCCTGTTGTTTTCCTAAAATGCTCTTTAAGCCATGATTGGTTAGTATAATTTCTTAACATCGAATAGAAGAGTAGCCATGACATGTCACCTCCAGAATCTTATGTTAACCAGGATTCTAAATTTTCCTAATATGATTATTGATACTTGGAATAACTACCTTATAATGCTACAGGATCCTCAAGTGCCTTCTTTAAAATCATCATTTTAGAAAACTCAGTTATATTTATGCTAATGTTAGTAAATGTTCCCTACTATCATCTAGTTATTTTAGAAAATTAAAGATTTGTTTTTACCTAGACTCTGTGGTCAACCAGAAGCCCCAATACTAAACCATATTACATAATAGAATTCCCCCTGCATAGACTAGCAGAGTGTGAAGGATCCTCAGAGATTATCTTCCTCCCCAAGGTGACAAATGCCTCATCTAAACACACTGTACCCCACCCCCAGCAGTACTGTGTGCTCCTGAACTTAGATTGGCCTCAGAATTGGCCCTTCTCAGCACTCCAAATGTCAGCCCTCAACTGCTTGGAGGTAGCCCTAGAAATACAATTTGTTTGCCATCCCAATGGCCAAGTGAAAAATTGAAACCTAGAAAAGTTAAGTGATTCTCTCAAGGTCATACTGTTGATTAATGGCAGTGGAAACAAGAATTCTCCTCTACTTCTCCTGCCTTCTGTTTATGTCCCAGATGGGCTGAACCTTCTCCACAGCACACCAGTTTAGAGAAAAAGTTCCTGTCATTTCTTTACAAGATCAGAAAGTCTGATAAAATTTTGGTCACCATGTGTCACTTGGATAGGGCTTTAAGGTTAGTCTGACAGTTGTTTCATGAACCTTGATAGAAATTAATTATCTTCAAGGTTAATATTAACACAATGAGCAAACACTTCTGTAAAAAAAAGCAGTAACCCTACTACAACTATAGGCTTATTTCAGGTTCTCATGAAAAACATGGGAGTTATAGTTTCTTCAACAAATTGCAGAGAAACAGAGAGATTCATTGTGAGAAATCTATAGATTAAGAGACTTCAGAGAAAAATGCCTTAATTAGTCACAAGGAAATTCAAATTCTGAGCACAGCAGATGCAACTCTGATGTCTTAGCTACTTTTCTCATTACTTAAACAAAATACCTGATATCCACAAGTTAAAGAAGGAAAAGGTTTATTTTGCCTCACAGTTTGTAGAGGTTTCAGCCCATAGTTAGCTGGCTCCTAGGCAGTGGGGAAATGACAAAAAGGCATTGCAAAGGAGAAAGAGTTCATGGTATGGCAGGCTGAAGGCAGTGAGTGAGAAGAGCAGCACCAGCAAACTTCCCTTTCCCTTTTATCCCACCCAGGCTATACACCTATTGGTTGGTGCTGCCCACGTCAGGGTGGGCCTTCCCATCATCCACATTAGAACTGCACTAAACCAATCAGTGGACTCATTTAGTTATCACACTCTTAATCCACATTCACACACCCTAGATCCAGCCACCTCTGAAAAGCCCTACCTATGAGCACATGAGGTTTTGAGGGGACATCTAGATACAAACCATAACATCTAGCTATCCATTAAATGACTTGGAAAAAGAAATATAAAAAACAGAACCAAGTGTGGCTGTGGGAAGAACTAGAATGCTCATCTCTGCTGGTAGGATTGTACATTGGTATTGTGGAAGATAATCTGACTATGTATTTGCAGACCCTGTAAGCCAGTTCCTCTACTTCTCAGCATATGTCTCAGGCGATTGTGCTTTTAAGTGTGCACCAGGAGCCATATACTAGGACGCACACGGCAGCATTTTGTAATTGCCCCAGACATGAAACTTCCCTGTTATCCACTAGTTGAATGGGTGACGTGTGGTTTATTCACCTGGAGGAATCCTCTGTAACAAACAGGACAAACCTGTAACTGCTTATAAACTCAAGTGGAGGGAAGAAGCCTTGCACAAAAGAGGATAGATTCTCTACACATGGTGCTGTATGTTAACTAAACTTCTTTTTCAAGTTTTTAGGCCAACTCTTAATGGTTCAGATTGTAAATCTTTAGTGCTTGCAGTCTCCCTTATTTCCTGTTTACAACTCAGAAAAATGTCTGGCTCATGTTTCTGGGCTGGTGTCCTGTGGAAAAGGGGTGGAGTGCAAAACCGAAGAATATCACCTTCCTCTGCCTTTTCCTCTCACCAGTCCACATGTTCTCCAGAGAAGGCTGGGAAGTGCCAACCTCACACATGTGTAAAGGCGGAATTTTAAATTATGATCTGTGGAGCTTGGGGGTGTGGCTCAGTGGTAGAGCACTTGCCTAGTCTGCATGAGGTCCTAGGTTTGATCCCCAAAACTGCTAATGCAATATAATAAAATAAAAGCTTGAGAATATAAAACATTGATTGACATGAAATTACTACACATTTAGAAAAAAAAAAAACCAGCCCCACCCACTCACAAATAGCTTTGCTCTCCAAGATGCTATCTGAGGCATGTACTGGGCCTTATCTAGACAAAGCCTGTGGTATTGTGTTCAATCTTTGGCAGCTTGCTCAGGACATCTGTTCTATGAACAAACTGGGTGACCAACCCGGTGGGTCTGGCTTCCCTACTAAGAGATTGTGTATTGATTGGTGGTGGGAAATGAGATACCCTTACAGTTGGTCCACATAGAGACCAAAAATAAAAAAAGAATCTAATTGGATATTTAAGATGACATGGAAAAAAATCAGAGCCTGCTGTTTCCATGGCAGGGGTTTATTTATGAATTCTCTAGTGCTTGCCTTATAATATGGTCATGTGGTTTTCTGTGATTATGTTTGGCACCTGCCTCTTCTCACAGACCAAGATAGGTGGGCACAATGGCTTGCCTTGATAAATTAGAGTCTTTATCCTGTAAACCAGTAGGTACTACATACTGTGCACCTTGCTTCCATCCATGCACTACCCATCCAAACAAAACCTAGAAACAAGAGTCTCACCAGCCAGTCTGCAAATACTGTTGACTATCCCTCTAAAGTAGCTCCCAGTCCATTTTGTCCTCATCCTCACCACCGTGAGTCCCACAGGCCTCTCTAAAGCAGTTCTACAAGCAGCTCCTGGCCTTTCCTCTCTCCTCAGACATCCCTCCTTGTTTTCTCAATGTAGATCTGATGAGGTTACTTCCCTGCTTAAAACTGATCCATGGCTTCCTGTTATCTACAGAACAAAAATCAAATGCCCTCGGCCTTCCCTACCTGCAGATCCTGGCCTCCCTCACCCCCATGCCTTTTCTGTCTTCCCCACACAGCAGTCAGCCATCAACAGTTTTCTGGAATATACCAGCTTTTTTATACCTCAGTGCTATTTCCTATCTTCTGCCTAAAATGTTCTCCCACAACTTTATCCAAACGGAAAACCTTTCATTCTTTAAGATTCAACTTCTGTAACCCCACTACCTTGCTCTCTGCCTACCTGTCCTGTTTGTACTGTTCCCTGCATATATTTCTGTGTTCATCACACTAGGGTCCCATGTCTGTCTCTGCTAATGAAAAGAAGCCAAGGAGGCCAGGGACTCCATCCTCCACCTGCAGCTTCTGCACAGGGTTTATTTGCACCTAAAGGCCCCCAAAGTCTGCCATATAAGTGAACAGAATCTCCTTGGGCATAAGGCCATTGCTGCCGATTCTGATATTCACAAGGACTTTATGAACCATTTGTATCTTGAGGTCCATTCTGAGAGCAATCTGGTGAAACTGCAGTCTTAATCTAAATGATTTAGGATAAATTTATAACTTCTCTCCTTCTGGGATTATGAATTAAAAGTAACTGCCTTGATTTAGTTTCTAAATCTCTTGTGTATCAAAGAATAGTCATACTCAAAAATTGGGTCTTGATAGCACATGCCATTCCTGTACAGTAGTCTCTCCTTTTTCTGTCTTCCTCACAAAGGTCCTGTGAAGTGCTGACCCATATTGAGAATGAAAAATGGAGGTTCTGATGTAAAATAACCTCTCTGAAAATATTTGGTTATTAACTCACTGTTGTGTTCCACTCCAGAGACCTGTGAACTTTTTTTATCCATGTAATTCATTAAAGAATTTGTAAAATATATATCCATCATACATTTTAAATTGGCATGTAAAATCTTGGAGATACATGCAAACTGAGTATATAATGTCTGGCATGTTGTAAATATTGGCATCTTACAATAAAACTGATCACATCATTCTTTTAAATATATCCAGTAAAATTTAAATAGTACAGTAACTTAAACATCCACTTAAAATATATAACCTCTTTTGTAGCACTCCTGAGTATTTCATTATACTTTTTTCCTCCCGAAGTTATATTCCATTTCACCTCTTACCTACAGATGCTTTCCCTGATATATTTTGTCATGAATTATTTTATTACTCTACTGTAACATCTTTAGTACAAGTTACATGCAAGTACTATAACATCTTTAGTACAACTTAAAATTTCTTGTGACTATAAACAAGGCAAATGTTTCTAGAATTTCTCCCAAATAAGGAATAAGTGTTTGCTAGAAATGTTGCTCAATGCAATAAATGACAGGTTACATCACAAATGTATGCATAGCTATTATTTATTGTTAGAATGAGACAGGATTTAGTATCAATTTTCATTTTTTATAGAAAGAACTGAGAAATATTAATATAAATAAGCTGATGAAAGGTTTATTTAAAGTCATGCAAATCTTAGCATTCTCTTTGAATATATGCATTAAAAGATCATACAACAATCTTTTCTCAAAATATAGTTTTAATGATCTATCATCTTTCAGTTCAGTAAGGTCCTTTTTCCTTTCTTTGAAATCAAAGAATTAGAAATCCACAATGATTTGCAGAAAGATTTATGTGGAGTTTCTGAAGTCATTGTCTTTCTCAAGTCCTGTACACTACTGTGACTTGTCCCTTTGTATAGTACCCTAGAAAATGAAAGAAAGGGAATTATAAAATATATACTAACTGCTGCATACATCTCCAGTTTGAAAACTGCTGTATGCTACCATGTGGCTTCTCCATTCTGACCTCTTCTTTCCCCTGTTCATAGGTTATTGCAGCTGAGGGAGAAATGAATGCATCCAGAGCTCTGAAAGAAGCCTCCATAGTTATCACCGAGTCTCCTGCAGCCCTTCAGCTTCGATACCTTCAGACATTGACCACCATTGCTGCTGAGAAAAACTCCACAATTGTCTTCCCTCTGCCTATAGATATGTTGCAGGGCATCATGGGGGCAAAACATTGAGCCACGTAGGCCAGCACTGAGATGAGCTATACAAGTCTGAGGAAGAAGTAGGAGACCAAGTTAGCCTCCGGCTCACTGAAGAGAGTAGAGCAGGGAACCTTGAATATCCCCCTCTTTGTCCTTTTCTATATGTCAAGGTTTTTAGAATGTGTAGTGATCATAGAAACAGTGGAGGAATTGTTGACTTGTAAATACTGAGAAGAAGAGAGAGACTGGTGATTTATATGTAAGATAATGTCCCACTCTTTAAAATAATTAAGGGTTTGTATTTTAGATCATCCCCGAATAGGTTAAATCCCTCTTCTTTTGATTTCCATTAAGTCAGCAGCCTGACCAGAGGCAAGAACACAAACTAACACTCCCACCTAACACTGGTTGCTACAGCCAGCTTCTCTGGGCCATCTGTGCCTTACCTCCAGGGGGTCCTAATTAAGGACATTTCTTTGGTGTCTACCTACTTTATAAACCCAAACCTCACTGGATAGGAGGCATCTTCTTGTTGTACCTATCAAACTAGAGCCAATGGTCAGGATCAATGAAAAGGGTTGTACTACCCTTCAGTAACCTTTAAATCAACACTGTAGTGGCCCTTGTGAAAATAACAGATATATATTTTTTTGTACCTCCTTTGAGCCTCCTTCAGGAGGAAAACATCCCTCTGTGGTCTGTCTTTCAAACCAGCTAACTACTTATCACAAAAGTGCTTCTTCTAACTTTTGCCTGTTTTCATATAATGTTTTGAATAGCTTTGACTTTTTAATAAAAATCACTCTAAGTTCCATAAACAGTTATACCCATTTCAATAGCTAAAGAATTAAAAGGTTTTTTAAAAAGTATCTTCAAAAAACCATTATACATTACTGTCTGCATTCTATTAACTATTGTATACTGCGAAATATCCTGCCTACCAATCCCATTCATGAAGACCTGTAATATTAAAAGATCATGGGCCAACACTGTCGAGCTTAAGATACGTATGTGAGATGTAGAACTGTTATAGTTTACCGCATTGTTCTTTCCCTTAAGTCTGTGTTGATGCAGAAGAAGGAAGTAGTCAGCTCCTTTGGGCCATTGCTTCTTAGTCTGTAATATTAGGAAGCATCTTCTTTTGCAAATGCCTATGAATTGGAGCAACCTGACACTTTCTACTGGCCCGGAAATCTGGTGGTTGACATTTACAACACCATCCTCTTTGAGGCTCTCAGTTTACCTGAAGTCTGAGAATAACAGCTTTCTTTTCCAGCACCTGTCTTCATCTCAGCCCTTAGCTGAATCATTCTGTCAATCCCAGCCCATAATATCCCTTCCACCATTCTCCATTTTCAAGCTTATTGTAGAAAACTTCAAACTACCTTCTGTCCAGGTGCTTGAGTTTATTAGAAGTGTATGCACTATTTCAACAAGGACTCCAGTTGCATTTGCGGGCCGTTGACCACTGAGGACCAGGAAACTCCATACCCTGGTGAAAAATCTCAATGTACAGTGACAGTGCTTTTGGTTCCATGAGTTTTTCTTTCTCCAAATACCAAACAATCATCCTTGGGAGGGGAAAAACCTAGAAGGGGCCCTGGAATGAGAGCATTAGTGCAGAATTGTTAGCCATAGCATCCCTTTCTGACCATATACATAATAAAGTGTGCGTGCTTTAATTTTCTCTGGGTGCAAGTCTGTTTCTGAACCCTTGCAACATCCAGCCTTTGAAGAGCTGTCCTGGGTTACCACTTACAGAGTACTAGTTGCTTATCCCTGTGCTTAAACACCTGTGTATTCATTCATCATTTGGCCTCAAAACAGCTTGATGAGATACACACTACATTTCATAGAGGAGGCACTGAGGCTCAAAGTAAAACTTAGCAAACTCTCATGGTGGTGAGGAGCAGAGCTGGTATTAAGCCCAGACTGTCCAATGCCAAAGTCCACCTAAGATGTCTCAATGTATCTTCATGTGTCACTGCTTTGTTGTCCCTGTACACACAGCTGCAGAAGTCATTTTATGTATAGATCATGAGTTTCCAAGACAATCAAAATTCATTTGACTTTGCATTCACACCCAAATAGGTTCTAAACTTAAATTTTAGTTTTATGTCATCTGCTCAAGCTGAAATTCAACCCAAATAAGGGGAGTTGATTTTGTGTTCATAACCACAAAGTGTCACAACACCTTGGTCTAAAACAGAAAGAACCAGGGTCCCACTGACATGGAGCCCTACCCGCGTACTCGTCAGTGATTCTCAAACTTCCTTTTAGAAGGAAGCTCCTTTGGTCAAAGGAAAGTGAATGCTGGCAAGAAGGTTTCAAATGTCTTTCACCATCATTGGTTCTTAAGTTCACGTGTATATTTACAAAAGTACACCAATGAGAATAATGAGACTGTTTTGAAAAACAAAAATATTAACCAGACTTAGGAGTTACAATCTTAAATGAGGCTCTACACTCAGTTTCTAAGTATCTATGGGTTTCATTACCAGTTTAGAACTTGAATTTGAATCATATATTTGTAAAATCACCGAAATGCCTCATATAATTCTCCAGAGCCCGGTCTGAAAATCATGCTCTTATTTGCTTCCCCTGCTGTATCATCTTGCACAACATAGGTGACCTTAGATGAGGCTTATGCCCTCAGCCTCATTTTCCTCACCTGTAATGTGGAATTATAGTCCACCTGTTTGTGTCTCTGACCGTAGGAGCATGGGTTGGAGGCCACAGGGTACTTTGACAAGAGTATACAGGTGCCTGCACACACTGATTTCTATACCTGAGGGAAAATACCCTTTTGCCACGCCTACCCAAAGCCTTTAGAACCTCTAGGCCAAATCAGCTCTAAGATCCAAATTTATAATCCATATAGTTACCTGAAACTAGTTCTTTACTTTTGAGGAGCTAGGAAGGCGAAACAAACCATAGCAAACCATAACTTACTGTGGATCAACCACGGACAGGGCTCTTTGCACATCTTTCATTTCCATTCATAACCCCCTTCAGCTTTGCTGCCCACGTCATGGGAAATCCATGAATCCCTTGAGGTTTTCGGGGACTGTTCCAATAATATTGATGATAGCAAGTCTACAGCAGATCCTGGACAAGATTTTTCTAAAGGAGGCATACTTGCTAATAGAATGCAGCCCTTCCCAATTCATCCTATAGCCAAATGAGTTTGGTGAAAGAGAAAATTGAAACCACTGCTAATTTTAGGTTTTAGGCTGGGTACATTGGCGCATGTCTGTAATTCTTGTTACTCTGGAGGCCAAATTCAGTGTAAGCCTGTAACTTAGCATGAGCCTATCTGAAAATAAAATTAAAAAGGTTTGGAAATGCAGCTTACTGGTAGAGTGCTTACCTAGTATATGCAAGATCTGGGTTCAACATGCAGTATAGAAACAAGTTGGGGGGAGGAAGAGAGGAAAGAAGGAAAGAAAGGGAGGGAAGGAAGGAGGGAGGGAAGGAGCAAGGGAAAGGAAGGACAAAAGGAAAGGGAAGATGAAGTGTTAGAGGTTGGGGGTATAACTCAGCGGTAGTGTTACTGGGTTTTGGGGTGCTAGAGCCTCCTCTTTGTAGAGGTTTCTAGGTTCTTTCTGTCCTAAACAAGAATTGGTCAAGACAAGCTCAAAAGGTAGCAAAGTTTTACATTTATTAAAGGTAAGGAAAGAAACACGCTCTGCAGAGCAAGTTTGGGCCAAGTGAAAGTGGGAAAAGGGAGACACGCCCCAGCTTGAGGAGGGGCTCCAGAAAAGAGCACAGCAGTGGAAAGCTCAGCAGGCACTTTCCTTCTGTATTTCCCCCTCCTCAGGCTGACATCAGGTCTAGGCCGCAGGTCCAAAACCGCTTGAGTTCTTGGGAGAAGTCCACAATGTCCTGGGATCTAGTGAAAAACAGGTCTGCCAAGCATGAATCTATGCTGAAAGCCTTGAATTTAATCCCCAGCATGCAAAACAGGAAAAAAAAAACAAAAACAAAACACCAGAAATTCAAATTTTTACAAACCCCTAGGCACTTAATAGTCATAGTATAGGCTAAAAAATCTTCCCTCAAAATTTCTGGGGGAAAAATGGCTTGAAATTGAGCCCTCTGAAACTATATATCACAAGACTGTAAAAACCCTTTATCGTCAACAATTTTTGTTTTTAGCATCTGGCCCAATAATGGTTCCCAACAAAATCACTGTCTACTCAGAATCAGTTTACCTCCTGCCTTCCTAGGAACCTTGGCTTTGTTCAGGTAGGTCTCCCTTAAGCTCTGCCTCAGGAGAGGAGGAATCCACACCCAGTGGATCAGCCTGTGGCTAATTTCACCTTCCCTGACCCATGATTTTGTCAGGAATGGTTGTATGATCCCTTATGAACTCTTGAGGCCTGAGGGAAGGTTTTCTGTGGATGTAGGAGCTGTTCTTTTTCCCTTTCATGAGAAATCTTCTAGAAACTTTCTCTTCCTCTGGGTATAGGTGGGAGACTCAGAATGCATGTATGCATTTCACTATTGTGTGGGGAGTCAGAGCCAGGAGGATCAACCAGGGAACCCAGACCCATTGGATTGAGACACCTATAAATGTTCCCTAACCTCTGGACTCATGTTTACTGTAAACAACAGTTTACTTAGTTAGCTTATGAATAACGCAGTTATCTAGGGACAGGGCCTAAGTTAGGCAGTGACTAGGACTTTGGACCAAAATATTCTTCCTCTGGGAACATGGAATGCAGCCCCCTCTCTACTAAAGGGGTTACAGGCACTCTAAGTTCCTGAGTTTCCAGGAATTTCAAATGCAAAATATTAGATTTTTCTTTAAAACACCAATTTCCTTTAAACCCTACAAACTGAGTAACTGGGCTGGAGAGCCTGAGTTCCAATTGATCATTTTAAATTCACAGAGCAACCTGTAAAGGGTGGCCAATAAACAATTGTGCAATCCCATAAACAGTACTGGGCTAAGGGACTGCATGGAAATCACAACTTTTTGGACTCCTCCCCTGGAGAAACCAGGATCCTTTTTTCTTATTTCCAATCAAAGCTCACCTAACTTTCTCCTTTGGGTTTGTGACTTTGTTCTTCCATTTTTGGGAAACCACGAGCTCTCTTTGTACAGACTATACTGGTTCATTATGAGAGCACAGCGTCATGGTTTCACTTGGTTTGAGTTGGTTCTGCATTGCTTACAGCCAAACAGCCTGTCTGACCACACTGCAGGGTGTCATTTCACCACCATGGCTGTGTTCCCCACCATAGCTGTGTACCCTGGGCTGGGTGTTCTACACGTTTCTTCTATCTTTGAGCTACTATGGGCTATGCATCGTGTTAATCAGTGCCTCTCATAATCTTCACAAATACAGTATCCTCATTCCTGGGTAGACACTGTTCTTATTCCCATCTTGCAGCTAAGGAAACTCCAAAGAGCTCAAGATAATGTTGCTAATGTGGTGGAGCTAGAATTCAAACTCAGGCCTCACTCCAAAACCCAGCTATGAGTTACTATGTCGCATTACCTCTGGCTAGGTGGAATTCCAGGGCACATGAATGGAACAGTTCCCAAAGCCCTGCATGAGGGCTTCTCCCAAGAACTTGAGTAGTTTGGGATAGGGCAGCCTAGACTAATGTCAGTGTGTGGAGTAGGAGATACAAAAAGGACAGTCACTGCTAAACTTTCCTCTATTGTGTTCTTTCACAGTTGCCTATTCTCATGCTATCTAGTGTGCTTTTTTCCTACTTTTATTTGGTCCAAGCTTGCTCTGCAGAGCATTTTCCTTTTAATAAATGTAAAAACTTGCTATCTTTTATGCTTGTCTTGGTTCAATTCTTTGTTCAAGACAGAAAGAACCTAGAAACTATTATAGACAGCTAAGTTAGTATTGTAGGCAGTCAGACAGGGCCAGGCCCTTATGGGAGTCAGTGAAGAGGGTGAGGACACATTACAATATGTGTCTGGAGGTGCATCCACTGAAGGCCAGCCTCAAGATAAAGACAGAATGACCAGGCCTACATGCCTCCCCAAGGGATAATTGGTATTGCTTGATCCATTACAGTCCAGATAGACCTCAGTCACCTGGGTGGGTAGACCAGGACCTTCTGACTCGTCTCTTCCAAAAAAGGTCCTGGTTCTTTCTGTGTACACTTCCTACATGACTTGGATCAACTAAGAGACTATCTTTGTAATCTTATCGATCATAGCTTTGTTCCTCCTTGTACCCACCTCATGATTTTGTATCCATCTCATAATTTTGCTCTATAAAACTTTGAGAAGTAGGCAACCCACTTGGACCCCCTCCTGTGTCTCCCAGGCAGGAGTTGTCTCTCTCTCAATAAAATTTCCTGCTCTTTTATTTTATTAATTTTTTTAAATCGGTACTAAGGATTGAACTCATGACCGCGTGCTTGCAAGGAAGGCGCTTATGCCACTGAGCTAAATCCCCAGCCCAAATTTCTTGCTCTTAACCTCTGTTGTTCCTTAGAATTCAATCTTTGATATCAAACATGTAGCAGGTTGGGAGTTAAATTTATTTCCCGTATATAATCTTTTTTTTTTTTAACTGGAGATCAAACTTGCGACCTCCCCCTTGTTAGGCAGGTGTTTATGCCACTGAGCTAAATCACCAACCCCTTCCCTATATAATCTTAAAGTCCTATATCAAAACCAACTCTTGGATACTCCAATACTCAATATTTGGTAAAATTCGCAAGTTTGAGGCTCAAAGAAAGTGTGTGTGTGTGTAGTGTATGTGTGCTAGGGATTGAAACCAGAGCTCACTTATACTAAGTGTGCATTTTACCACTGAACTTCACTCTCAGTAACCATCTGTTGAGCTGAATTACTCAAGATCCAACCCAGAATCTAAGCTCCAGTGGATTTCTTTCTCAGAAACACCATGTTGGCGCTGCCCTGATATTTCACAATGATTTCTCCATTGTGGCTCACATGTCTAAATTGTAGGAACAGAAAATGCGGTTGAAGTGAAACTTCCTGATTTAGTTTTAGCTGGAGAGAAAATGGGAAGTCAGAGCAATTTCCTTTCTCAGAGTATTAGGAGGTCTCTGGCGCACCCCTGCATGCCAGGAAAGACCAAAACAAGAATTCAGAGCAGGTCCTCTGTCCTAGGAAGTACAGCGGCTTTGCCTAGACAGACCTTCACCTGCCTCTAATGAAGGCCCCAGAAGCTTCCCCAGGATATTCCTTACATGTGTCAAGTTGACAAATTTTAGCTGCCAAAAGCAGCCCTTTAAGTACAAGCAAAGTAGGCATTAATTACAACATTAAGTCCAACCCACTTAGAACAGTGTTTAGTTCTAGCTCTCCTGACCTTCTGCTGCAGCCACAAGGAGCTGACTGTCCCCATCCCTCCTCACTTCTGCCTATCTTCATACTTGCTGCACCCTGTCTGAGATGACCCGCCTTCCTCAATGTCCCACTGCTTCACCTGGAAAATTCCTTTGCCACTGCCCTCATCAACTCTGTGTTGAATCAGGATCTCTGGAGGTATAGCCCCTGGAGAATCACACTTTAAAAAGGTCCCTAGGTAATTTCAGGGCTCAACTAGCTTTGGAAATGATACTGTAAACACATACATACAAATCACACACACACACACACACACACACACATACTCCCTACCACATAAACCTCACATTAGTTTCTGTCTATAGTTCTACACATAGGTACCTCCTTCCATAACGTGGACAGGAATAGGCGTGGAACAAGAGAGAGAAATGCAGTGAGAAGAGTCAAAAATGAAGGAGTTGGGGGGAGGGAATCTGTCCTCCAGCTGATTCCTGAGCTGACAGGGTCCTCCAAGGAGGAGCAATTCATGGAAATGTCTGAAAGGGACTTCTGATTCCCTGAGTAGGCGTGGAGATTCAGGCCCAGGGGAACACATGGGACATCTAGGATTCCATCTACTACACCCCAAAGGCTGTGAATTGGATGCATCCAGGCAAGGTTCTTGTGATGGTAGCTGCAGCAGCAAAGGTTTCTCCAAATAGCTGTGGACAACAGAATGAACTTATGGGAACCAGAGGCAGAGAAGAAGGGCAAGGCAGATGTTACAGGTATGACAATAGCCAAGAGAGGGAAGCAACCCGCATGTTCATTGTTGGACGAGTGGAAAAACAAGATATGGTATATGGCCACTGCCACTACTGGGAGGCATGCTTCCTGCGGACAGCCAGCATGGGCAAGGAGACACAGCCAGACATGCCCCATGCAGCCACAGGCCACTATTGGAGGCCCTTCCTTCCTTCAGGCAGCCTGTGCCCACCAGGATAATCAGACAAGCACACCTCTGTGTGCCTGCCTCCATCAGGGGAGTCCCAGTGTATATATATATGAGGCTGAGAGAAGCAGCACCACCATGCACCCCCTGGCCATTGGAGAGGGGGTGTAGCTGCACAGGTATGGAGAAGCCCTCCCCATACCCTGCCACTCTCCTGGGAACCCGGGTTCAAGAAACCCAGATGCCTGCCCCATTCCCCTATACCACAGAGGTGAAGCCAACATGGGAAGCACCTGGGATCCCCACAACAGGCTTGTTGGGAGGAACCCAAGAAAATGTCAAGACAAAAGAGGAAAAGGCAGTTTCAGAACTCTAGTCCACACAGAACAAGTTTGGGTGATATAGACATGGAAGAAAATAGAAATCACCACCTGAAATCTCTGAGAGGATAGCAACTAAAGAAACAATTTCATGAAATTGTAAAAGTAATCAGATCAGAAATAATATCTCAGGTAAAAGAAGAAATCATAATCATAATGAAAGAATTGCTGAACATGTCTAAAGAAGACATAAATAAAGAAGAAACCTTGAATGAACAATATAGGAAAAAATTACAATGTATGAAACAGATTCAAAGAGATATCCAGGAAATTAAAAAATCATTTGAAAGCTGGCAAAACTGCTTGAAAGAAACTTAAACTTTCAGATCTTAAAGGGGTATCACAGCTAGCAATCATGAAAGGAAAGATCTATTAAAAACAAGAAGAAACCAGGAAATAATTCTATAGCTGCAAGATGACACAAAGAAAAATAATTTAAATGTGATAGGTGGCAGTGAAAAAGCAAGTCAACACAAATGATACAAAAAGACTATAGAAGTAATAGCAGAAAACTTCCCAAACAAGGGAAAAGACTGTGCATACATATAAGTGAAGCATACAGAAGTCCAGCCATAACCAAAATAAATCTACACTCAGACATACAGTAATCAAGATCCCATAAATTCAGCACAAGAACAGAATAGTAAAAACTGTTAAAAGAAACAGATCATACATGCAAAATGCATCAGAATCATGGCAGACTTCTCAACACAAACCATCATGTCAAGAAGAGTTTGAAGTGCTTCAAATCCTAAAAGAAAACAACTTCCAACCCAGACTGATGCACCCTGCAAAGCTATCTTTCAAAATTGATAGAAAAATAAGACACTTCTTGGGATGTTATGGTAACCATTGTGGATTTCCTATTATCTTGTTTCAAAGTCCTGTAATACTTTCATTCCTGTTTTGATTGGTTTTAGTCTGTTTGTTTGATTTTATTATGTGTGAAGATATGGACAGCTATTTTGAAGACAACAAGAGACATTATGGTAGCCATTGTTGATTTCCTGTGGTCTTGTTTTGAAGTCCTGTATTGCTTGCATTGTTCTGTTCTGATTTGCTTTACTCTGTTTGGCTTGGTTTTGTTCTCTTTAAAGAAAAAAGATATAGTATATACATACAATGGAGTACTAGTTGGCCACAAAAAAGGATGAAATGTTGATTTAAGCTACAACACAGATGAATCTTGAGAATGTTATTCTCGGTGGAATAAGCCAAGCTTGGTTTATACAAGGGATTTAGAATAGGCAAATTCATAGAAACAGAAAGTGGACCAGAGATTTCCTAGAGCTGGGAGGAGAAAGAATGAAGTTATTTAATGCACATAGTACTTATGTCAAAAATTACAAAAGAAGGATTCCTGAGCTCTGCATCATGTTGGAACCTGGGGCACTGGGAGAACAGGCAGCCTACTCACCACCCTGGTAAGCAGCTGGGGGCCTGCTGGTGCGCGGGCTAAGGATCAGACATTGATCCATCCCCCCTCCCCCATTAACAAATGGGCACCAGTGGTCTGAGCTTCTTTTGGGAGGATGAATGTAATGCAGCATGGCAAGTAAGGGGGATTTCCTTCTACCATCTCTTTGAAGGCAAATGTTTTTATCACTGTTTTGCTCAGTTTTGATTAATGGTACTGCTCTATTCAATATTCTGTTTTTATAAGTTCGATATTTCCTTCCATGTTGCTCTACCTGATTGAAAGAAAACAGCTAATGTGAACAGAACGGGATGTACTATTGTGCCTATTGCTGGTGTCCTGGTGACCTGCTGTGAGGTTCTGTGCCAGTTTCACTGCACTGGGGTCGCATGGGTTTGTTCTCTCTTGTTCTGCTGTATTTTGCTACCTTCAAAAAAAAAAGGCAGATAACAAAGTAACAAAATACCTCCCAAAAACTCCCAACTCCACCAAAGCTGATCCATGGGGCATAGATGAGGAGAAACCCAAAAAGAAGGCCACAGAATTATATAAGGTGATTAAAAAGTAAATAACAATAAAACAAGTCAATAAGGTACTAAGCAACCTGAAACAGGATATAACTTAACAGTAAGGGACTTAAAAAGTAAAAGGAAGAAAAGAAAGTGCTCTAGAGGACATGGCTGCATGTATGTTGAGGTGTGTAGGATTGATAACCACGTTGCTAAGTTGTTACTGGATCACTGAACTTCTTTGCAGCCTCACTGTTTGAATGTCCACTTTGTATGCTTTAATTTTGTAACTTGAACTATGTCTAAGAAGATAATATGTAATTTATCAACTAGTGATTTCTTACTGTTTATTTTTTTTCTGAAATTCTATATTGTTTCTACCCCTTTTTCTGCTTTGCTTTTTCTCTTTAAATAAAATTTTTAAAAAATTATGAAAGACGTTTGGGCACAGGCAGTGGTAATGGCTTCAGTGCAGTGAATGTCATGAGAGTGAATAATCACATTGTTGCAAATGGTCCAAGTGATAAATACAGTTATGAACAGCTTATTGCAATTAAAAAAATAGAAAGAACAATAGGAACATATCATATCACTGAATTTATAAAGAACACCTGAATTTGGTGCAGGTCTTCCTGAAAGCTTTGCCAAACTTTCTTGGCCAAATGGCCATGTGCTTCTCCCCAGGTTTCTCTTCTCTTCTTCGCTTTGGTCAGACTTGCACCCTGGTCTGGTGGCTTTCCCAGCCTTCCCAGGCAACATGCCCCCCAGGACCCATGCACATCTCTTTTCATCTTGGCATCTGCTTCTCAGATGACTACAATTAACACAGAGATGGATATGGCTCAGGTGCTGGTTCACAAGCGCATTGGAGGTCCCTGTCAAGGTATCTCAGAACCCCCAGGGACAAAGAGTACCACCATCAATCAGGTGGGTAAGAGCTAGTAAGGGAGGAACACAGCAAAGCTACACTAGACCAACACACTTCAAAAGCTTTTATTGAATTTAATTTCCAAAGCACAGATATTTGAGACAAGTTTGCGAGGACCCTGAATTTTGGCAGGGCTGCTTTTGGCTACTATAAAAACACACACACACACACAGAGGCACCAGCGTTGCCCTGCTCACCTTAAGATCTCTTTAGGAGACAGACAGTTCTAAAAGGCGCTTATGGGTGACAGTGGCGGGTCTTGGCCTTTCTTAGGCAGCCAGCTCAGCCAGGGCCCTGTCCAAGGGGTCCACAGACCAGTAGCTGTCATCCCAGCCAAGGAACCAGCCCACAAAAGAAGGAGGCTCAAAGCCTTGCTTCACCAAAGTGATGGGGGTCCGTCTGTCCCGATTAGCTGGGTCCGTCTCGATGTATCGCTTAGCTACAGACACACATGAGGAGAAAAGTAAACACAAAGATTCTTTGAGGCTCCTACAGCAGGGAGAAGGTGGTTCAGGGCAGGGGTTGCCAATGATGGGTTTTGGTACCACTTTCCCTACTGCCTGTCCCTGTAGAAGAGACCACCATCCCTATGGGCAATGATACCCACACAGCTTCACCACCTGCCCAGGAATGCAGGAAGAGACTGGAATTACAGCCTGACTTCCTGCTTACAAAACTCTCAGCCTTTCACTGTATTTACTATTTTTCCCTTGCTATTGGAAGATATTAAAGAATCTGCTTCCAGTTTTCCAGGTCTTACATCAGCTCAGTTCAGGGATCTGCTTTCCAACATCAAACCCTAGCAAGTTTGGGCATCCTGGGGATGGATGTGGCTTCTCATCTGGTCCTTCCTTCCCCTGTCACCCAAAGACCCTTGGGTAAAAGCTTGATTCCCAGCTTGGTGCTATTGGGAGGTAGTAGAGACTTTAAGAGAGGAAGCCAATGGTCCTCCTTTTAGGAGGTCTTCTGCCACTGGGACATACCCTAAAGGGGACAGTTGGGAACCTACGCATTACTCCCACTTTTTTCAAGTTCTAGCCATGGGCTCTACTCTGCATACCCCATCATGATGTGCTCTATCACTATAGGTCCAAATGCAACAGGGTCAATGGACCATGGACTGAAACCTCCAACACTGTGAGCCAAGGTGAACCTTTTCTCTTTATAAGTTGATTGTCTCAGATATTTGTTACAGTCATGGAATGCTAACTAAAGTATCACCCTTGGCAGCCACTCTTAGGGTCCCTGTCTCACTAATGCTAACTCCCAGACAAGGCTGGAAACTGTCCCTACCTACAGCCAAAGACTCTGAGTCCTTACCAGAGGCCAAAGCTTCCGTCTTTTCCTCTTCTTGGGAATCCTTTCCAACCCAGACGAAGACCTGGGGGTGACATGAGAAGTGTAAAGTGCATGAGGGTCCAAGTTCACTGCTGGGGGGAAAATGGGAAAATATTGGGTGCTGGGCCAGACCTAGAAAATAGAGACTCAGAGAGCGGTGACAGCTCAAGAACTTTTCTGGCAACACCTGGTACTTCTTCTTCCAGCCAGGCACTACTGGTTTCCTGCCCCCTGGCCTTCCCCCTCCCTCTTGCATTCACCTGGTCCCAGGTGTCCAGGAGCATGACGTCATCGGTAGCCAGGTCTTCCTGCATGAGCTCGCCAGGAACCTCCTCGATCTGGGCAGAGCATCACAGGAGTTAAAGGAAGAGCATCTGCAGCCCCATCTGCCCCAGGATGGAGCCACGGAGCTGGTCAAGGGTGGACGGTCTCTTTGCTCCAGGCTGCACCCTTGGACAGTTTCTCCCATCTCTGTTGCTCAGGGGCCCCCAGAACCAGCTCCCTAAAGCAGGGACTCACCACAAAACGTCCAATCTTGTTGGAGCAGGCAAAGAGGCGAGGAGGGTGGGCGTCCATCTTCTTGTCCTTCAGTCGTGGAGACGTGCGGTAGGTGGCCTTCCCGCCCAGGGCCTCCCAGAAGCTGTCTGTGAGGGGAAGTCATGCCAGTTGCTGAGGGGTACCATCCCCCTCCCCCAAGCACCAGGCTGTCTCATCAGACCCCTTGGAAAATCCACTGCTTGTCACCCCGACCTCCAATCCCAGATAATCAGGAGTGAAGGGCCATGAAGGAATTTAAAGATGATGAAGTGGAGGCCTGGGCAAGGTAGACCTGGGCAGCAGACAGAGCCAGGATGCCAGCACTGCAGGATGGGTATATTTATCCCCACTCAAAAAATGACACAGCTGAGGCATAGAGAAGTGAAGCGGTTCTCCCAAAGTCACCTGGCTAGTCAGTGGTAAAGCCAGGATGCAAATCCTTTCTGACTCATCTTCAGATTCTTCCCCTATACCTGCTGTCTATACCTGTTTTGTCCTCATGTGGCTGTTTCAGTTTAAATTCATTGCAATGAAACGCGATTAAAACTTTGGCTCCCCATTTTTGTTAGTCACACGGCAAGTGCTGTGTGCCATCAGCATGCAGCTGGTAGGTCTAGAGCACGTCTGCTTTCCCAGAAGTTTCTCCTGAGCATAGCTGCTGCAGACTCCTGCCTTTCCCACACTTCCAACACCGCGGGAAGAAGCAGGCTAGAAACACCAGCAGAAAAGAAAGAAGGCAGCCACAGGAAGGCAGGATGGTGGCATTTCTGACCAACCAGATTCTAAAGACCAGGAGAAACAACCACCCCTCCAACACAGTCACCCCTGCTCTGGTCTCTGCAAGGTCTCCTGGTAAGTGACTGCCTTCCCCAGCAGCCTCTCTGGCTCTGGAGACCACCCCTCACTCACCACGGCCTTGTTTTAATCAGCCACTTATGCTCAGCATGCACCAAGAGCTGGGGAGGGGGGAGGGGATGGAGCCCCAGGGTAGGCTGGGGAGGCTGACAGTTGGGTCCCAACAACGCAGCCCCCAACTGGCACCCACCTGGCTCGCTGCCTTCAGCCACCTGCACTGGCTGAGCCTTCAGCACCCGCAGAAGCTCCTGGGCCCCTGCCTTCTCCGTGTCGCTGGCTCCCATACCCACCCAGAGGTAGGCGGCTGAGGGGGTCTTCAGCACAAAGGCATCATTGGAGTTCAGAGCACCAGCCTTAGGCATGATCTGGGAAGGCAGCGATACATTAGCCAGGAAGTGGACAAAAAACCCCAGTGCCTCCTCCAGCTCAGGGGACCCCACAGCAGGACTAGCTTCTGGGCAGGAACTTGGAAAAACACATCCCATTAGAGCTGAGGACAAAGCCTTGACAAAGACAGCCAACTCTCCTGAGTCTGAGGCCAAGGTGATTCTAGAATTCTGGGCTCACAGAAAGTGAGTTCCCAAAATAAAAAGGAGGTGACAGCTGCTCTGCAGGGTTCTCAGACTGTCCTAGAGAACCAAGCCCAGGTCTTGTCTTCCACTTTGAAAGGGGTAGTGGGTTCCTTCAATGGAACTGTATGGAATGGACTAAGTGCAAGTAGTGAGCTACCCATTACAGGAGGTATACAAGGGACACTGGGCATTCTTGAAACAAGAAAAAGTCCAAGATAGACAGCCTTTGCAGCCAGGACAGAAAGGCACAAGGTGCTGCTTCAAAGATCCTCAGCCAACCCCACTGACTTTGGGCAAATCCACCAAGTTTTTGGGGAGAGACATCTGTCCTGGGGTACAGGCCCTGTGTGTTACCTCAACAGCCCGGGTGGCTCCAGAGCTGCTGGCCCGGACCTGGAAGAGGCGGGTGCTGGCGGGGGCTGTCTGCTCACCCTCGCGGGAGGTGCCCCCCTTGTAGATGATCATGGGCTTCCCGCCAAACAGGCTCATGAGGTGGGCGGGCTCCTTGCCTTGGACCACTCGGCTCTGGAAGGAGACGGGGTGAATCAGGACTGGCATCTGCCTTTGTGTGTGGCACTGGCAGGGAAACCCAAGTTCCAGGAAGGCCTGAGATCCCCTGGGTGCTGCTCTCTCTGCCCCTATGAGGACTTGCCCTGTTGGCCGAGAGCCAAGGGAGCCCATGTATGAAAATATTCCCTTAAATGGAAGCTCAGGATGGCTCCTGGACACTCATCCAGAACGGTGACGTTGGTTCCAGGCAGGGAGGCCACAAGTGATGTGAACAGAGCCTTCCAGATCCGAGGCACCCCTGTGGCCACCCAGTGCCCCTCACCCACAGAGGCAGGTGCTGCTGCAGCTTGGTGATGGAGGGAGGGGACAGAGGAGGCGTATGCCAAGAACCCTGCTCATGTTGGGGTCCACTGCCTACCAGGACCTGCCACGGCTGGGTGCAGGCTCGGATCCCACCCTACTTGGCCCCCTGATGGTGAGACCCTGGGCACAGTCCTCAGCCTCTCAGGTTCTTCCTCCCTGAAATGGGCAGAGTGTTCCTGTCAAGGATGGCGTAAGCTACAACAGCAGTCATTCCTCTTGGTACCCAGCACCTGGACTGTCGTTGGTCATCAGGGCACTAAGCCCAGATCCAAGTTGAGAGCCCTGCTCATGCCAAGGGCAGAATACAGGCAGCAGAATTTTTGTCTGCTTCCCCTCACCCATCTCTGTGGCCTGGCTCTGCTGACTCACAAGGTTCCTCAGCAGAAATCCCTGTACCCCAGGTTCACCACTCAGCAACTGCCCCCATCTTCTCCAGATCAAGGTCAACAGCCCCTCCAGCCACTCTCTAATCTCACAGGACAGCACCTCCCTCGCCTTCACACCCAACACCCCTCCCACCCCAGGGCCTTTGCATATGCTCCTCCTGCCATCTGGAAAGTGATTTCCTTTATGTTTGCCCAGTCATCTCCTACTCATTTCTTAGGCCCTACTCAAAGGCCTAAGGAGGGGGGCTTGTCTAATTTAATTAGATGCTAGCTGGGATTTATGTCCTGTTACTTAACACTTATGCATACGAGAAAGTCCTCTGCACCAAGCGTATCTCTAAATGTTTTCCCATTGTTAATTCTTTGTCCTTAAGTACATCAATCCTGCAGGGGCACAGTAATTATCTCCATTTTGAGAACACAGAGGAACAGAGAGGCTAAGAGACTTAGCCAAGGTCGCCCAGGGGTAGAGGCAGGGTGCAAAGCCAAGCAGGCTGGTTCCACATCCATCCTCTTAGCTGATGGAGACCACTACCAAGCATCCCTGAGCAGAATTTAAAATTGAGCAATTGACTTTCTGTGTTTACTGTGAGTTTGCCCTAGGCCTAGTTCCCTTGTCTGGAGATTGGCAGTGGATTCACATAGAGTGAACCTCTATGAATCACTGGTCCCGGCTGAGGCCTGTAGTGCCCTGTGATGCCATGGATGCCTCGAAGGATGAGACAAGGCCACAGCTGGGGATGCCTGGCTCCCACCCCAGTGAACTAGATACAGACCGTAGTGCAGGTATCTCACTCCTGCAGTGAGGGTTAACCTGGAGTGAGATGGTTCTCCTGGACTAACGTAATTTATTACTTGGAGAAGTCCTTGAGTCCACTCCCATGGTCCTGCTCAGTTTCCCACATTTTCCGCTCTAAACCCCTGCGAAGTTCTTTGTCTCAGCCCCTAGAGAATCTCGAATTCTGCTCAAGGATTTGATCCTCCTGGAGCCCTAAAATCAGACCACTTTGCCATCTACTAGTTTGGGAGGTTGCGAGCCTGATCAGTGCGAGACACTTTGAGCTGCTCAGCCAGCTTACACAGCCCTTCCGCTACCCCGTCCCTTCCCACTGTGTCTTTTCATTTCGCTCTCCGCCTACACTGTCATGTGTGGTCTGCATGTTTACTGAATGCCCTTGTTTCCAGACCCCAAAGCCCATCAGGGCACAGGCAGGGTCTGGACATTCATAGCAGACATGATGTGAGGCACGTGGGGGCCCTGCATAAGTATCTGCTGCCTGGATAGAGGGACGGACGGACAGAGAGACAGAGAAGTAGACAGCTCTCGGTGCAGCTGCAGCCCGGAGAGGCAGAGGCGGCTCACTCACCTGGACAGGGGTACCTCCGAGCTCCTCATCCAGCTGGGTGGTCAGGATGGCAGATGCAGTGACCTCATCCTGGGTAGACTGGGATCCCTGCCTAGAAGAGGACGCGACTCAGCTCTGAGGTTTGCACAGAGCCCTGGGGCTCTCTGAGAAACCCACCGATCTCCATGCTACTGAGGAGGAAAGCGACTCAGGAGAAACAGGAGTCAGGAACTGAAGCAATGCTGCCATCTCTCAGCTCAGCCCCCTGCCTTGTTCCACAGAGCTGGGCAGCTACAGCAGAGGGGACTGAGATTCAAATCCAAGATGAGGAAAAGTGGCCGGGATGCACCTCTGTGTGGAAGAGCAGTTCAGAGAACAGCAACTGTGACACAGGTCCATTTGCAGGCAAAGAGACGTCAGCTGGGCAGGGGCAGAGAGGGCTGCGATGTTCACCAAAAGGTCAGTAGTGACTACCAGGGGCAGTTAGGGGAGCTGGGCTTTCTACCCCGTCCCTTTCTGCAAGGACTCAATGTCCCATAACCAACACTTGTTACCTGACAAGCAAACAAAATCTGACAAATCAGTGTGTTGCCACAGCAAATTTAAAAAAATTGTTTCTGAAGAATTTTGTGTCAGCCTGGCATGGTGGTTCACACCTGTAATTCCAGCACTCGGAGGCTGAGGCAAAAGGATCATTGCAAGTTCAAGACCAGCCTGGGCTACAAAGTGAGCTCAAGGCCAGCCTGGAACTGCATAGCGAGACTCTGTCTCAAAAAGACAAAAAACAAAAACAAAACCTTTGTGCCCTGTGCATGTACATTGTATTTTATTATATTTTATCTAGTTTAAATATTAACAGCTGGTTCCTGACTGATGGTTACGTAAGATGTCAACATAGAGGAAACTAAGCAATGGCATGCAAGAACTCTCCGGACTATTTTCACAACTTTTCGGCAAATTCAAAGCTATTTCAAGATTTAAAAAACAAGCAAACTCAAAGAAGAAATCCAACAGTTAATAATCAAACAAGAAATCTGAGACTGTAGGTGTTAAGTGAAACACTTGATCTCTGTGTTGGAAATCAAACCCGGGGCTTTCTATCTGCTAGACAAATATTCTACCACTGAGTCACACTTCCACCCTGAAATGCAAATTTTAAATACTATGAGAAGCCACTTTATAAACTATCAGGTTGACAACTTTGACCAGTTGGACAACACAGCTCACTGTACGGCTATAAGGAAACAGGCTTTCATGGGTTGCTGGTAGGAATGCAAAATACTTCCAGTACTATCAAGGGACACTGGGGGTCATCTACCAGAATGACAGAAGTGAGGACTTAGGACCCTGTGATTCCACTTCTGGGAACGGACCCCAGGGGAGCTCTCTACATATTCCACATGATATTTGTTTAAGGTTACTCCTCTCAGTGATGCTTGTAACAGCTAAAGATTGGAATCAACCCAACTATGTATCAACAGGAAATCTGTGAAACAAACCACCCAAAGAAATGTTATAAAGCTGTGTAAAAAAAAAAAAAAAAGGAAGTTCTCTTTGTAATGACATAGATTAGTCTCCAGGAAGAACTCAGATCAAAAAGTGAGGCGTGACAATGTACATAACACACTACGTCATGTGCATAAGGAAAGTAGAGAAGTAGGAATGTGAATCATATTTGCACAAAGAATTACACAAGGAGTTATTGTAAGCGTTTACCCATGAAGGGATGGGGTTTCAAAAAGAAAGTAGGAGTGGGATTAAGATTGCTTAATTTGGAGTGATATGAATGTATTTCCTATTCTAAAAGAATTATTTAAATAGACTTCTAATTGGCTTGCAGAACAACTGTGCATATTTACAGGGTAGAGCAAAATAATTTTTGCACTTAAAAACCTATGCAGAAGTATAAGCACCGGTAGGTGCAGTGCTTGGCATGGGCTTGTGGGGAATGTTTTCTTGGTTAGTTGATTTCTCCCTACTGACCACAACTCCCAACAATAAACCCATCATATTTCGGTAAGAGGAGGTCTGGAGAAATAAGACAGGTACCTGAGGACAAGAAGCGTTCCTAGTGAGGTGTAGCTGCCTGCTTCAGCCCACACCCCAAGACCTCCCGGGTCCTTCTCAACCCTGTTCGGGCACAACCACTGCCCCCAAATCCCCATAACAGCAAGTGGTGCCAGCCCTCACCAGTTGTAGATGATCTGTCCCTGGCGACCACCGTGGCGATAGTTGTACAGAATGATGTAGCTGTCACCCCCGTAGAACTGACCATATGAGGCAGGGTCCACAGGCACCTTGTTGGAGCCTTCGATTCTCCAGATCTGCCGGAGCAAAGCTGGGGTCAGACCCCTGCATGACCCCCACCCCACCTCGCGGGAGCTCTTCTAGTTGACACAACTCAGACCCAGGCTGAAGTTAACTGGCCCAAATCACACAGCCACAAAGAGGCAGGGCAGGGACTCGAGCCCAGCTTTCCGCTGTATGTCCTGACACACTCCCCTGTCCCACCCTGTTCTTCCTCCTGGAGGGACCATCATGACAACTCCTTCTGAACAGAGCCCATGAACTTCAAGAGGCAGACCCCCCATCCAAAATCAGGCTCCTTCTCCCCTCGGAGGCCAGGGGAGCTTGGACCTTGGAGGATGCAATGAAAACTTTCGAGACAGGGCTGTGCAGAAAGAGCCCTGCAGCCTGGCTGTGTGACCTGGGCCGAGCAGTTTTCTCATCTGTAAAATGGAGACAATAATAAGACCTACTTGGAAGCACTGTGAGGCTCAAATGTGTTTATTCACGAAAGCTCCTGTTGTACCCAGAAGCAGGTGATAGCTCTGTAGGCGGCAGCTACTCTTACTAATATAATAATTACTACTGTATTATTAATGTCGCCATTGTCTGCACAGTTACTGAATCACCTGGACTTTATGAGTCACTTCCAGAGACAGGGCCATCTCTAGGTGGCCCCGGAATGACCCCTGCTGGAAGAGCTGCGCAGAGCTCTGCGCAATACTTTTTCCACGCGGTCAGGAGGCCCTGCAGCGCCACCTGGTGGTGTAGCGGAGACACCGCGTGCTTCACATGCAGGAAAATAAAATCCTACCATCTCCGGACCTTGCAAGTTTCTTGAAGGGGACAAGTGGGATGAAACCCCATTAACGGGTGTGAAAGTGCATTCCCAGCCCCTCCCTGAGGATGCATCACCCTTTGGGGAGGGCAGCCTCTGGGGAGGGCACTCTGTAAGTATTGTCGGGAATGGCCATCACTCTCCACTGCTCCTGCTCCAACACCCAGCCCAACACCGAAGGTAGCCATCCTTGTGTGAGCCACCCCAGCTGCCTGTTTCCCACTGCCTTTCCTGTGTTCCCACAATCCCATGCTCTTCCTTCCATCTTCATAGATCACACAGGGCTGAGTTGGTCATGGCTCTACGGTCCCTCCCCTCCCAGACCAAGCATCTCTAGTTGTGGGTGGAGGGTCTGGAACACAGCAGGTGCCCAGGTGACACACTATAAAAAAAGAAAATAAGCAACAGAAGAGTCTCATCTACCCAAACTGTGGTAACCTCAGAGAGAATTGTCCTCAGGGAAGCAGAAACAGCACCCAAGATGGGCAAAGAAAGGGGATCCTGGGTATGCCTAGCTCAGCCCCTCACCCCCGGGATACCTGTTTCTGGCCAGTGCCATCGTCATCCATGCCATGCTGGGCAGCCATGGCAGTGGAGGTGTGCAGGGTGGCGGCATCAAAGGGTACACGCTCCACGTTGGCAATGTGGCTGGAGAGGTAGGCCAGGCCTGGGCCATCGGTCTGGTCTGGGTCCCGCCAGTTCTTGAAGAACTGCTTGAAAAGCGGGGTCTCGCCACCCTCGGGAAGGACTGAAACCTGGCAGCAGAGAGGGGTCACAGGTGGCTGGGCTGCCCTGTCCCCAGTGTTGTCCGGTCCATCCCACTGCCTCAAACTGACCCATCCGCTGTCCATCCTGGCCTCCCGGGCTCACCTGGGTCTGCCTGGGGTAGTTCATCTTGGAAATGAAGTCAGAGGCCGTTTTCAGGGCAGCCTTGCGCTCCTCCGTGTTAGCCTGCTTGCCTGTGGGCAGCCAGAAAAGTGATGGGGGCTCAGGAGCCTGGGGGTTCAGGGAAAAGGGAGCCTATACCCCTCCCTACTCCACTGAGGTGTGCACCACCAAGGCCAGAGAACCATTGCTCTCCCAAGAGTGGAGGCTCTGGGAAGTCCCTCCACAGGGGGGCATCCCCCTCACTAAGCAGGCTGGATTCTGTCCCAGCCCGAGGCCCTCCCATGCCAGGACACCTGCCAGGCAGTGCCCAGACTGCCCAAGGCAAAGGCCAACAGCCAGGTAGTCTGGCCCAGGATCCGGGAGCCCAGGAAGACCCACAAGTGAGCACTTGCTCTGCTGTCTGCTGCCACCTCGCTCTCTGTCCTCTGTCCCCAAAACTAGCCTCAGACAATTCAGAGAAGACAGGAGGGTCCTCTCAGAACACCTCTGGCCTCTCATAAACGCCTGGACTGGAGCTTTTCAGGAGATTCCCGCAAACATTCCAAAAAGCGTTCCATGGACTTCCAGCATGACACTTCCCCAATACAGCAGGTCAGCTTCCAGAAAGGTCCCAGGGTACGTCAGCAATGTAAAAGCCCTCCCATCCATTATTTTATTTTATTTTTGTGAACCCAGGACTTCTGCACTGAGCATATATTCCCAGTCCTTTTAGATTTTTTTTTTTTTTTTTTGAGAATGTAGGTTCCTGCAAAGTTATCCAGGCTGGGCTTGAATTCGAAATCCTCCTGCTTCAGCCTCCCAGAGTGCTGGGATTACAGTCATGCAACACCATGCCCACCATTAAAGCCCTACAATAACAAAGTTTAACACTGTCCAACTGACCATGGCCCGTGACCTTATGTGACCACAAAACTAGATGTCAACATTTTTTACATGATGCCAATTAATCTCCCAGAGAACTGGTATAACACACTTAGACAACAATTTTAGCCCAAATAAGGAATGTATGGTCCAGAGAGGGTAAGTAAAGTGCTTGAGATCACACAGAGAGTCTGGTGCAAAGCCAGGACTGCTGATCTCCACTGTCCCGGGTGTTTCCAGCACACTCTACCCTCCCGGCACTGAGCCCTAGAAGCCACAGGAGGCTGGACAGGACCCTTGCCCTGTGCCCAGTACCTTTCCAGACAAAGATTTTCCCATCCCTGCCATGGTCCAGGATGAAGCAGTCATCTGACCTCAGGGCCCCCTGGGTAAAGGGGTTCTCGTCAGCCACAAGGGAGACAGTCATGCTGCCCGCGCCATTGGAGACCTGTGTGGACAGGGAAAGGGGGCCGGGCTGTGAGTGTCTGTCTCTGTCGCCAACACACGGGGACAAAAGAGGCACACGGGGCCTCCTGCTCCTGTGGTCTGAGGGTGACACTCGGTATCCCAGGAGACACACACAGACAGGGAAGGCAGGAACTAGAGACGCTTAGGACAAGGGAATCGCTTTCAAAAAGATGTTCAACTCATCCACGACAACAAGAAAAGAAAGGAGCTAACTGCAGCGGGGATTCTGCATGAGAGTGCGGTATGAAAACCAGAGAAAGTCCCACTAGCAGGAGCCTGCTAGTATCAAAAGCAGTACCAAACCCGCATGGACTGCCAGGTTCTGACAAACACACATTTATGTGAAGAGGTGGAGGAGAAGCCGGGGGAAGCACCTCTCAGAGCTCTCTGTACTAACTTGCAATATTTCTGTCCACCCAAAAAGTTCCCAACTAAAAAGGCCACGGGGTGTGCTCAGAGCAGGTAGCCTGAAGAATGGCTTCTCGGTTTACAACACACCCAACAGGAATCCAGGGTCACTGCAACCAGGGGCACAAAACTTATGACTTCCCTTTGAGCAAAAGTCCTACATGCGTACTCCGTGCGCTTCCACGTAGCTTCTGGATAGCACCCACGGACGCGGCTCATTAATGGGGGAGAGCTGTAGCATGCAGAGAGGAAAGGGGACATTTTGACTATGTCTATAGGGGATCTGCTGGTAGCCCTAGAAGTAGACTTTGAATTTCTATTTTCAGTCAATTTTAAAAAATAATAATAATAAAAGAAGTCATTAAAGGGAAAAACAAAATAGCATGCTTAGCCAAGTTCAAAAGACCCACAATAACTAGTATAGCCAAGGCGCTCAGCAAACAGACGCCCTCAGAGCCCCGGTGGAACCCCAGTACACTGTGCAGTGCAATACCAGGGCCGAGTGCGGGGTTCAGATCCCAAGGAAGGGACTGGGGTGCGGCTCAGCGGTGGAGCCCCCGCCTAGGACACGCATGCACAGGGCCTCAGGAACCAGAACAAAGGAGAGGGAAGGAGGAGGGGAGGAAAGGGGAAGGAGAAGGAAGAGAGAGGAAGGGGAGCAAAAGGGGACAAAGGGGAGGAGACAAGAAAGAAAAGAGGAGAGAGGAAGAAGAGGGAAGGGAGAAAGAAAAGGAGGAGGAGGAAGAAGAAGGAGAAGAGAAGGGGAAAAGGAGGAGCAAGAAAAGGGAGAGGAAGGTGGAGGCGGAAGATGAGGCAGAGGAAGGAGCTGTCAGTGAAGCCACTAACCATAACCGGCACCCCCGACACGCTCTTTGCGCAGAATTTCCCAAAGTACTTCATTAGGATGCTCTCCCATTCATTTCCCCTGCAGACTCCCAGAAATCCTGCTAAGCTGACTCTTTCTACACACAGGGAAATAGAACGCAAGACAGAGAGAGAGACACAGAGAGGGACAGAGACAGAGACAGAAAAACAGACGCCTGCATGTGAGCAGGCTGCAGGTGTGGCTGGCTGATCACATCCTCATCTGTCTTCCTGAAGGAAGGCGCGTGCATTCCGGGACTGTCCCCCTGCGAAGTGGGTTACAGGAGACCCCCAAAGGGATCCTGCCTTGCCCTGGGCCTCACAGCACAGGCTGAGGAGGGGAGAGGTCTCCCACCTCTCTGTCCTGAGCCCACACCCAGGGGGTCAGGGTAGCTGCCACTCACCTTGTAGAGCTTGGCCAGCTTGCGGTTGGCCGCATCCTCCTTGGCTGTGTCCTCAGAACCTGCAGGCAGCGCCGGCTTGGGACCCAGCACCTGCAGGACGGAGCCATGGGTGGCCTTGAGGGCAGCTCTGAGAGAGTGCCCCCTGCAGCTAGGGTCCATATGGCAGCCCTGCAGGTGGAGCCCACTTCACCCTTGCACCCATGCCAGGAGGCATGAGTTAGCACTCTCAGTTTACAGAAGGGGAAACAGGTCCAGGCACATGAAATCTCTCGTCCATGCAGCCACTGGGTGGCTAAGCCAGAATTTGAATCTCAAGCCCTGTGTTCACATCTGTCCAGCCATAGTCATTCCCAACCCATGGAGGATGTCCAGGCTCCTCTTCTCCATAATAATGACCTCTCTGCTCTTTCCAAAACCGGGAACCAAGGTCCCTGGTCTCCTTGTTTCCCTGGTGATTCTTGTCTTGATACATCCCCGAAGCACAATGGTTGGCTGTCCCATCACACTGCTAATTAAATGTGCCATAAACTATCAGGGATGATGGTGAGCAGAGGAAATTGGGGAATGGGTCTCCCCTGTCCCCCCATGGGGTCCCTTCTTCCCAGCTCCTTTGGTAGCCCTGTCCTACCCACTGGAGGACATGGGTCACTCTCCAGTGTGTCCTGGGATCCCAACTCAGCTCTCAGGGGCGCTCTAGGATCACCAGGGAAGCTGATCTTCCCCACTCCCTAAAGCATGCAGGCCAGAACTCACTGCTTCCTCCTCCTAGAAACAGGATGAAGGAAGTCAGGAGCAGCCCACCCATCTGCCTGTGATTACCTGGAGCATTGCCTCTGGCTCGGAACCCTCCTCTGACACTGTCACCTTGGCCCGGCCACTCCGCTCGTTGTCACGGATGCCCTTGGACACCTGTGTGGCCTTAAGTCTTTCATATCGGTTGCTGTTGGAACCACACCACTGGTAGATGTCCTGTAAGATGGAGATGGCAGGTCAGCACCCCCAGCTTCTCTCAGGACACGACAAGGAGAGAGACTGCAGGGCGTGTGCCTGCCCAGGGCAGGGATGGCAGGGCGTGCACACGAGTGGGGCCCACATCCAGTGGGTGTGATCCCTGCGTGCCACGCCATGAGTACAGGTCTGGGGACGTGTTTTTATCACTGGTACAACAGCACCCAGACTGTGTACAGAGATCTTTGCCCGCTATGGTTTGCACATGGATCGTCTCCTCTGAAACCTGTGTGGCTTTGGCATTTGGGGGCTGGGTCCTTCAGGAGGTGTTGGGTCATTAAGAGGGATTAATGTCTTCCTCAGGGGAGTGGGCTTACTCTTTCTAAAGCAGGTTGTTATAAAGTTGATGAGAATATAAACTGGCCCCACAACTTTGGGAAACCATTTGGCCAGAGCTACTATAACTCAGCTCACCTATCCCTTAGGGGTACAGTCCTGCTCCTGGGAAGGTACCTGATAGACCACACCAAAGTCCTGTGCAAGAAAGTTCTGAGCAGCCCAAACCAGAAACCACCTCAAAGTGCCCATCAACAACACAAAGGATAAGCAAGCTGTAGGATTCCCAAGTGAGACCATCTTCTGCACCAATTAACAACATGGATGAATCTCAGAAATGTAATGCTGAGAAAAAAAATCTGGATACAAAAGAGCAAATTTTTATGTATAGAAAGTTCAGAAGCAGGCAAAACTAATCTATGCTGTTGAGAGAATTCTGGATTGCAGGAGGCAGTGGGGGTCACATGGGGGCTGGTGAAGGTTTCTGACCCAGTGTTTTTCAGAAGCGACCACTATAGTTTCATAAAAGCCTGACACCATATCCCTGCAGGACATTATACGTCACACAGGATGTGTGCCCCTGAGTCCTGGAGTCTGAATCTGTCCATGACACTTTGTGAGTTTGCTCATGTGGGTTGGGGAATGCGTGTGTACACAGTGTCCAGTGTCTACGAGGCCGGGGGCTTGAGTGTGTACACTCGGGATCTTGCAGCTGAGCCCCGGCCTATGTGTGGGTCTCTGTCTAACTTACCCACCATGCATGGTGGCCTGCTGCTCCCTGGACTTGCCCTGTCCATGTCCATGCATTTGTCCTCAAGCGCGTCCACCTCCCGAGAGTCTATCTGGCTAGGCCTCAAGCACCCCAGTGGCTCCTGGGAAAGGCAGGCAGGACTCACATTGCCCAGATCCAGGATGAAGCAGTCACCATTGTTGAAGCTGTCCCAGGACACAGGCACCTCGGTGGCCCGGACCACACGCCGCCCTTTGACCTGGAAGAGTCTCTGCACCTGCACCTCATTGGGAACCACGTGCTTGAATCCCGAAGCCACGCCTCCTTTCTGTGGGGTCAGGAAAACAGCAGTGGTTAAAGGGAGAGGTCGGAGAATCCGATAGGGGAAAGACACAGGACTGGGGGAATGAAATTCTAGCCTATGGCCCAGTGGCCTTCTAACAACAGTGACACTCGCCAGGACAGGGCTCTCACCCCCATTATCATTTCAGACTGGGACATTCGCCTGCCCACTGCAAGAAAGGAAACTGAGGTTCAGAAAAGGAGTAAACACGCCCAAGGTCACACAGCTAAGAAGTAGGAGATTCCACACACGTCACTTCCCCCTGACTCTCATTTTCCCCTAAAGACCCCTGGATGCTTCATTGCTTTTTTAAAGCCAGCCTTCCCCTAGGGATGCCCTGCGACATCTGCTCCCCTCAAATATACTCAGGGTTTCATGCTCAAATGTGTGGGGAATGCTCCTTACTCTTCCCCTGACTGTTACACAAGCCAGGGAAGCATCATAAAGGTTCTGGCAAAGCCTGAGATGAAGGCAGTTGTGTGCTTCTCATTTCACACTGCACCACTATTTCTTGCTGAATCAAGAACCCCTTTTGCTCCACCACATCCTGCCTCTAGGCTCGGATGCTCTGTGAAACTCACTAACCCAACCCTGACTCTTTCCCACCCTGCAAGGCTCTCTAGGAAATCTCCTTGAGCCATCACAGCCCATATCACACCATCTGTCTCCTTCTTCCTGTGGCACCGCAGCAAGTCCCACCCAACCCACCCTTCAAAGGCAGTCGTGGATAAGGCACAGTGACCCTGCCTTTGGGTAAGTATCTGTCCCTCTCTGAGCTTCAGGCCTGTCCTCTGCCCCCTGCCATCATCATCAAGTCCTGGAACAGGGGCCTGCAGGGGACTTCCTTTCACCATCCCATATGTTCTTGGTTCAGTAGAATGCCAAGGAAAGCTGGGCGTGGGGGTGGTTGCTGCTGTCTTATTGCTGTTATTTTGTGGTAATGGAGACTGAACTCAAGAACTTCTTACTGGGCTACATCCCCAGCTCTTTTTTTATTTTTTACTTTGAGATTCATTCTTGCTTAGTTGCCCAGGCTGGCAACTTCTGATTCTCCTGCCTCAGCCTCCAGAAGTGCTGGGATCACAGGTCTATGCCATCATGTCCAGTTGCTGGGTTCTTTTGAAGCTAGCAGTCAGCTCCAGATACCCACCGGCCCCATGCCCCAGAATCAGACCTAAAAAAGTCCTTAGATAGCACTGCAGTGAGGTTGGCTTTACTCACAGGCTCTCGGTAAGTGTGTGGCAGTCTAGACTCAACACCTGGTTTCTTGCGCCCAGACTGGTACCTCCCCATACCCCACATCCCACGGGATGGAGCAGAGGGCTTCCACGAGACTAGAAACGAAGGTGTCTCTGGGCGCCCGTCCCTGGCACCTCTCTGATGCGAGCTTCACTGACTCAGAGAGCAGGGAGGCCAAGGGAGCCAGCTTCAAACAGGCTTCCTCTTTGGCCCACAGGAAGCACGGTGCAGAGTGTGAGGCGGTGAGGCTCAGGGGGCCAGCGCTTTGCATGCATCTGGCTGAAGAAGGGTCTGTCATCCCATCCCACAGGGGAGGAGAGTGGAGACCACAGCCCAGAGGCTCGCCCAGGATCTTAGAGCTGGCAGGTAGTGGCGGCAGGATTCAAACGCAGTGTGGCTGAACATGCAAGACCCGCCCAAGTTCTTCCCAAAACACCAGGTTTTCATAGAGCAAAGGTCGCTGGGGTCACCCAGGAATTAGGCACCTTGAGTCATCTTTCAAGTAGAAAAGGATGTTTTCCTGTAGCTGGGAGCGTCAGCGCCCTCTTGTGTCCTTTCTTGGTATCAGCATAAGACCTGCCCCGGGTCCCGCCCTTCCAGGGGTGAGCCCCTAGGTTAGCCATGCTGATCTGCAGGCAGCACTGACCCGGGCTTCACGCAACTTTTTGCAAAATGCCGCTTCCATGGCAATATAAGAGGACCTCTGCTTGTTACAGGCCTGGAGAATATTCTGCTTATCCAAGAGTTCCTTTTATTTTTGTCCAAGAGTGCCTTTTATTTTTGTTTTCAAAAAACCAGAAAACTTTTTCTCAAACAAGGAAAAGGATCGCTTTTTGTCCTAGGTCTCAGCTCTCAGGAATTCTCTGCATAAGATATAAAAGAATATTCGATATCTAATGGTGGTGGCTATGAGTTTCCTGGTTAATTAACTCTTTTAAGCTTGCTGCTCTAGGAAAATAGACTTGGAAAGAGTAGATAAATAAATAAATGCAAGTGAGCTTTTAGAAGATTATTAGTGAGCCTGGCATGGTGGCTGGGGAAGCTGAGGCAGGAGGATCAAAAGTTCAAGTCTGGCTTGGGCAACTCAGTGACTTAGACAGACTCTGTTTCAGAAATTAAAAATTTCAAAAACAGCTAAGGATGTAGCTCAGTGCAAAGGCTCTGAGTTCAGACCTCAGTGGACCTACAAAGGCAGGTGACAGAATTTCTTTTTAATGTAATTTTTCTCATTTTTACTATAATTCTTTTTTTCTTCTCTTTGTAGTACTTGGGATTAAACTCAGGCCTTAACAGTGAGCTACGTTCACTTTTTTTTTTTTTTTGAGGCAATGTCTCACTAAATTGCTAAATTATCTGGGCTGGGCTCAAATTTGCAACTATCTTGCCTCAACCTCTCAGAGTGCTGGGATCAGAGGCAAGCTCCACTGTGCCACTTTTTTTTTTTTTTTTACTATAATCTTTAGGATTGTCGCTCTTTACAGTGTACCATTAAGTGGGAAGAGACTGGCATAATATTATTAAAACAAAATTCAGTGGGATAAGAATTCCTCTCCAAATTACAGTGATGAGATAACTAGGCACATTCCTGGAGAGAGAGAACATATGCCATTTGGTACCAATAAAGGCACAACCCGGGGGAAGTTTTACTTTCTAAAAATGGCATTTCTGTCATGTCTGATATTTGATATTAAGCTTGCATGACTCTTATAGTGAGAAGGGAAACAAGCAACAAAAACAGACACGAGAAACTGTTAAACTCCTTATAAAACAATGAAAAAACTGACTTGGGGCTGGACCCCCTTCCTCTCTAAGCACAGAGTCCTTTCCTACGAAAACGTGTCCATGAGTCTCTGGGTTTCCAGTTAAGCTCTTGGACCAGGACCTCCCAGGACTCAGGCAGGCCCAGATTCCAAACAAAGGGTTTCAAATAACAGAGCCCCAGGGGGTCTCCAGGGTTGGTCTGAGGCAGAGGGAAGGGAGGAAGAAGCAGGGAACAGAGCCTGATGGGAGATAAGATTCTGAACCAAAGCCCCAGGGCAGTGACTTTTAACATTGGTGGGGAGGGGCGTTCACAGAACAAGGGGGTCCAGGTCCTGCGCCAGTGCCTCCTAAGAGCTCTTGTCCCCTCCCGGCCCCCTGTCACACTCCGAGATCAGAACAGCTCCCAAGAAGAGGCTTTCACGGGAACATATTATGCAAGTCTTGCATAATAGCCTGCTCCTCGGGATCTATAATTGATGAGGGCACCCGCGGAACCTGGGGCTGGGCCTGCCAAGTGAGGGGCAGCCTGAGGACTTGCAGGAGGGGGTAAACAGGACCAGCCTGGGACCTCATATCTCCAGCAGGGGCCAGTCGCTGTCAGGTTGGGGCCCCAAATCTGGGTCGGGGTTGGGAACTGAGCCCTCTGGAATGTCCCTCAGAACATGGTCAAGGGCATCCCAGAAAATCACCTTGGGGCTGAGGTGGCATGGCATAGGCCATTCTCCTAGCTGTGTGGAACAAGGCAAATCAGTTCACTCCACAGAGCCTCAGCTTTCTCATCCATGAAACAGGAATGTCACCACCCACTCCAAAGGCTATCATGAGCATTCAATGAGATCCTGTAATAAGGGCTCCTGGTTCCTAGCATCCTTATCTAGTTCTTAAAATCTCAGGAGCTATGAGATCTGCACTATAGCTTTCTCTAACCCGTTGACACTGTCCTTCCACATTGGTGACCTTGTTCAACCATGGAGTTAGCCCCTGAGAAACAGGCCAGGCAGATGAGCAAACCCTGGCTAGGCCCCAAACCCCTCGAAGAGCTGATCACTCCTTGAGATCCTGCCTGTCCCCTCCCAGACACGACGGATGGGCTCTGCGCACAGTGCCCATCTTTCTGCCTCCCTGACCTCTGCCTGGTAGTTAGGGGCTTGAACACAGTGGCCAAGATCATGTGTACCCCAAAACAGTGCCTGCCTCCCCCAGCAGCAGCAAGCAGAGGCTTCAGGGGCTTCAGCAGGCACAGGGGCTTGAAAACTCTTTGCTGAATGAATGATGATGGCGGGGACACACACACACACACACACACACACGTGTGAGGGGATGGAGTGGGCAGACAGGGGGTGGGGGTGTACAGCTCAGCCTCAGTCTGATTCGGCCAACTGCTCTTTCTACTTCCTGCTGCTCCAGGGAGGGCAGAAGACCTGGTTCTTGTCCAGCTCAGGGGCCTGGTTCCCCACTTTCCCACCTCTCCTTCTTCAGGGCCCAAAGGGGCTGGAGGAAGAAGGCAGAACCACACGGCTCAAAAGGGAGTGTGGGAGGCCAGGGCACAGGTAAACTGGCAGCCAGTAAATGGGTAAATTCCCAAGTCAGACCTTGCCCTTTGCTACCACGCATTCAGGTCTCTGTGCTTTCCCACCATTCAGTCCCTCCTACCTCCTCATCTTGGGATATAGGGTCACTGCTCACGACACAAAGGTTCTCGAGGCCCAGAGAGGGGCAGTGACTTCTCAGTGTACACAGTACATTAGTGCACAGGAGGCCTCCCCGAGAACAGTTGACTTAGTGGTAAGAATGCGAGGATTCACGAGGCTTGGTTTCTTGTCCTAGCTCTGGTACCAACCCCTTGTGTGACCGTGTGTCAGGTGCTTAACCTCTCTGTACCTCAGTCCCCTGTAACTTCCATTAAATTAGAGAACCAGACTCTTGTATGAAGGTCCAACTGATTAACAAACCTTGTGTTCTCTTCTCCCCTTTCCAAACCAAAGAGAATCCCGGCTTTGCAAATTTACAGCTTTCTCCAAGCCCTTCCAAGGAGCCAAGCCCCATGCAAGGGATTTCCCAGCTACCTCTTCACCACAGCCTCTGCCAGCCCTGTAGGGCAGGAACAACTGGCTTTCCCGCACAGAAAGGAAAGGGAGGCTCTGGAGGTCACCAGGGTCACACAGCACATTAGAGTGCAGCCTCCTGGGCTTCCCAGCTCGGCTCTGCTCAGGCCCACCTGGGTGGGAGCTCAGGGAAAGAGCTCTTCCACCTGGTCCCAGCTCTTTAAGAGTTCAGGTTCAAAGGGGACGTGATTATGAGTCCTATCAATACCTAAGAAGCAGCCCTTCACAGGTAAGGAGCTAAGAATTACCAGCTGCAGAAAGAGAACTAAGCCCAAGCCCACCAGGACTAGAAAAAAGGCTGGGTCCCCCGCCCACTCACCTGCCGCCTGCTCCGCACTGCTGAGCTCGGAAAACAACCCTATGACATTACGGAAGATTTGCTTCTTCTCATTTTGAGATAAGGAACCAGAGCCTCAGAGAAGCAGTGTGACTTATCCAAGGCCACACAGCTGGAAAGGGCCCAGGGTTCAAACCAGGGCAGTTGGCTCCCAAGCCTGGCCTCTGGCCTGTCATTGCTCCTAAGGTAAAGGACAAGCAGACCGGAGTGGGCCCTGCCACTGCCTATCTGTCCCAGCCACCGAGCAAGGAGACGCCAAACCTACCTTGTACTTCAGGCCAGACTTGAAGTAGCCGAGGAAGGTGGCCGACTCGAAGCCCTGGACCTCGCGGTGCTGCACGGCCTTGCCGTTCAGGTAGTCATCCAGCTGCACGGTGAAGATGGCGGCCGCCCCGCTCTCATCCTGGCTGCACTTGTTGCCTAGGAGATATCAGAGCAGCATGGGTCTGGCTTCTGAAAGGTGGTTCCAACCGTGGGGAGGAGACTGTAGCCTCCAGTGTTGCCCACGCCTGGTCACAGAAGCTAGGCAAGTCCCTGCCTTCAGTGAACCTCCACAAACCCATCGGTACAATATGAGTGCAGAGCTGAGCTATGTCAGAGACTCCAGGCTCCTGACCATGGGGAACAAGCTATGGAGGGGCCAGGATACTCAAGTCACCCACAGGAATGTGCTTTGCTCTTATGTGAGGCAGAACAGCTCTATCATCATACCTACTGCGTCATCATGAGCAGTGAAGGCTGGTCCCAGTTCAGGGGCAGAGCTGGGGCCTGAACTCAGCCAGGCTGGCTCTATAGTCTGGGGGTCATAGATATTAGCAAAGAGCCTGCCACATACTTAGTGCTCAGTAATCAGGTAGCTCCCTATGTATGTCCTGGGGCACAACTCAAAGGCCTGTGCTGTCCAGAGCAGGCAGGGGTGGCAGGGCACCCACCCAGCCAGTAGTGGAGGTCGTACTGAAGATTCCCATTCCGCAGCTGCACCGTCTTCAGGATGACATAGGCGTCGCCCGTGAAGAAGTCCCCATAGAGGTTGGGTGGCACGGGTACCAGGTCAAACTTTTCCACACGCCAGATCTGCAGTCCAGGTTGCTTCCCTGCCTTGAGGAACTCGGGGTGTTCCACCACCATGCTGCTGGGCTGTGGGGAGACAGGGAAGAGCCTGAGCAGGGGCTTAGCACGGAGCAGCTCGGGCACAAGGGAGGGTGGCTCCAGCACCAAGAGGGTCTCACTTGAGCCTCCTGCTCTACGTGGCCGGGGCGAGCTCACCCCTTTCTAGAGTTAGCAAACACGGCAAGAGTTTGTGTCCCGAATCCTGCGCCTTGGCCAGTGTCTGTCCTTCTTCTGGTTCAGCAACCTCATCTGCTTTTTAGGGTGATGAGGGAAGGAGGCAGCAGTAGGCTCTCCCTCCCATCTCCCTTCCACCGGTATTGACAATTGGCTGTGACACTTGTGGAGCAGAGTGGGGAAGGGACTCTGCCAGAGACCACCAGCCAGGAAGCAGCACAGAAGAACTCTCCCAGGCTCCAGAGCACACACTCGGGACCTTGCTCATGATGGTGATGAATCTGAGAGTCCCCAGGAGCCCGCCTGCTCCGTTCCTGTACCTCACAGCTCTTACAGCCAAGGGGCCCTTGGAGCACTCATTAATCATCCCGTCAGCAGATAGGGAAATTGAGGCCCACAGAGGAGAGGGGACTGGCCTGAGGTTGTGTAGCCTGTTTGCTTTTGCTCTTTGATAGTGGGAAGCTTGCCCATGCCCCACCCGTACTCCATCACACCCCAAGCAAGGACAGGACTGCTGGGGCCCAAGTGGCCTCCTGTGCTGTCTGCTCCCTCCCTCCTGCCCCCCACCCCAATAGCATTTCTTGGAAAAGGTAGAGAGGACACGCAGCCCAGGTCTGCAGGCGCCTATGTAGAGGAGGTGGTCAGGGCTCGGGAGAGGCTGTCACCATGCAGCACAGGGGGCTGAAGACGGAGGGAGAGTTAGGCTGGGAGTCAGGCGGGAAGACAGCGGGCTGGCGCGGGGCACCTCGGGCCGGAGGGGAGATCTGGCAGGAGTAAACAAAAGCCAGATGGGAGGAGTGGAGAGAAGAGTCCAGTCGGACCGCAAAAAGGGAGGAATAACACAGGGTTGCACAGGAGAGAGGAAAAGAAACAAGATCGAGGTGACAGGGGACAGTAAGTGACAGCAGAGGCAACAAGCAGTGGAGAGATGCACAAGAAAGAGCGAGACCTCAGAGCAGGAGAAATCTGAGGAGGAGGAAGAAATCAGAAAGGTGCAGGAAGTCAAGCGGATAGCAGGAGAAAGCAGACAAGGAAAAGGAGAACTCAGGCTGCAGAGATGGGCAGGTAATCAGAAGGGGGCGAGGGACAGAGGTCCGGCCCAGGTGAGGTTAGCCTGGAGGGAGGGGAACAGCCAGCGAGGGCCCCGGCTCCCGCCCACCGCCAGAGCCCGGGAGCAGCGAGAGATACTTACAAAGCAACAAAACAGTTTTTCCATTCTAGACCTGAATTACTCCCCTTTTCCTAGCGCTGTATCTGCAAGAACTTACAATAGAGAATTACTCCGGGGGCCCGGGCTCCCCGACACTCACCCGCGCCCCGGGGGCCCGCCCCTGGGCGGCCCCTGCCCGGGTAGCCCCCTGCGACGCGGTGGCCGCGCAAGCCGGGGACAGCGACAGCGAAAGCGCGCTGAGCGCCAGGAACAGCGCGCGGACCATGGCGGCGACGCGGCGGGCGGAGGATCCGGTCGGCAGCCTCGGCCTGGTTCGCCGATCCTAAATAGCCGCCCGCCCATCCCGCCCAAACCCGGGACCGCCCCGCAGGGAGGGTGCGGGGCAGGGCTGGGCCTCTGGGAGGCGGGGATCGGTGCTGATCTGGGAAACATCAGCGTTCCCACCGGGGCTGACCCGATTAGCTGCGGTCATTCCTTGAACCCCAGCTCCCAGGTGGACACCCAGCACGGGGGCCTGGCATAAAACAGGTGCTAACTCGGTGCCAGCTAAATGGACGCACGAAATCACCCCGGGCAGCCTAGCTCAATCTGACCCACCCAGCTCGGCTCTAGCCTGTGCACCTGAGGCCTCCAGAAAAAATAACATTGAAAGGTTTGTGAAATTTGGCGCTGGCTAACACATGAGAACATCCTATGTAGAGTGAGTCCTGTGGGCAGCTCACTTTACTCAGAGGGCAAAACTGAGTGCTGGTTGCCAGGCCCTGTGTACACAGCTACAGGATCTGAACTCTTGCCGCCCTGAATCTGGGCAGAGACACACCCACCCTACCCCACCCCCAGCATGGCCACAGCTAGGGGCAGGTGAAGCAAGCAAGACCCAGAGGGGCCGGGTGGGACTCAGCTCCTGGGCTTACTGGTCTACTTTACTCCCACTGGCCTGTCTTGTTCCTTCCTTCCTTCTTAAACCATCCTTGTGTTTTAAAAGTTGTATCAAAATCTAAAGTCACATACCAACGCTGCCCCTCTTGACTCCATTTACCTCTCCCCAGGGTCAGCCACTTCTACCCAACGCCTGTAGCAATAACAAGCCCTGTTGCTTTGTGAAGCCTGTATCCACCTGAAGCCAGCACTACCCAGCCCTCCTGGGAAGACAGGATTGGAGGACTCATCCCTGGGAAGCCAGAGATCTGCATTCAATTCTTATTTTTCTCTTTTTCTAACACATCAGTCTCCTCACCTACTACAAGGGCACAGCAGTTGCTGGGGGATTCAACCAACCTACAGCTGGGTAAATGGCGGGGTCCTCTCCCCACAGTAGTGGTCACCTATCCCTACTCCAGATGGCTGCTTATGGAGTCAAACTGAAGTTTGCCCTCTGCAACCCACAACTTCCTCCCACATAAGGGGAGCAGAGTCAGGGAACACTGACAGGGAACACCACGAAGACTGGTTACCAGCGTTACCAGGAGGCTTCAGGGGGGAGGGGACTTGAGCCCTGGGCCCTGAAGTTCTAGAAAGATGGAGACTGAGAACAAGTCACCTAAGGGGATAGAGCTGCATGAGCAAAGGGCAGGCAAAAGGGAGCCAGGTCTAGTGAATAACAAGTCTAGTCTGATATATAGGAGAAAGCAGGGGTAGGTGCCCCAGAGACTGCGTGCTGCAATTAGGACAGATTTTACCCTTTGGCAGCAGGGAGCCCCAAAGGCATGCCAGGGCTCCATGGTCAGGTAAGACCACGCCAGCCTGCAGGGCCTGTAGTAGTTTGCCCTGACCCTAATTCACAGTCGTCCCTTCCTTCATAGCCATTTAGAGAATGAAACAACAAACAAACAAACAAACATGCTCATATGATCTTGATGGAAGCACAAATCCATTTCACCTTTCTGGGTAGCAATTTGATTATCCAAATTCAAAACAATGCAACGTTTCCTACAGAATCATTTACAGAGGAATGTCCAAATATACATGCAAGGGTGTTCACTAGAGCATTGTTTGAAGAAAACTGGAAAAGAACCAAATGTCTCAACTAAATAAATTATGGAGCAGCCATACAATGGACCACTATGCAACTATTGGGGGGGGGCTAGATCCCAGTGTGCCTGGCACATAGTAGGCACTCAAGAAGCACAGAGAGGTCTCCAGGTGCAAAAAGCAAATTATGGAAGAAAAAATATAGTGTGGTGCATCTCACTGCTTTTATCAGGGTGGTATTTTCTATTTTATCTTTTGCACGCACCTTTAAGAAGCCATTAAATGCCAAACTATTAAGGCAACTTGCTGGTAGGAGATGGAGGGGCAGCTTTTGCTCTCAGACCTGGGAGCAGGGGCAGTGCCCAGAGCAGTGCAGTTGGCGGTGGTGGTGGTGGGAGGAACTTTTTAGGGTGAAAATATTCCAACACTTGACTGTGGTGGTGAATAAACAGCCAATTAAATTCACTAAAAATCATAGGGCTCTGTGCTTGCAGTGAGTGAATTGCTATGGTATGTCAAATATACATGAAGATACTTGCTGGAAAACTTTTAAAAGCATTGCTCTAGGGTTTGAAACTACAAGTTTATGTACAATATAGTTTTGTTTTATTTCAGAAAAAAATACTTTTTTACATTTACCTAAAGTGATACTTTCTCATTAGGCGATTTGCAAAATCCAGATGAGCAGGAAGTAGAATGTTCCTTGTCCTTCCAGCCCCCCCACAAGTGACCCTGAGGACACTTAAGTGTCCAGCTGAGCAGCCCCATCCAGAGCAACCTGGCCCCAACATGCCCTGTTGGTGATTGACAGATAACTGCCATGGCTTGGCCTTGGTCCCAGGGACCACCAGCCCAGGGTCACTGGCCCCAAGTTAATGATCACAAAGTCCCTGCAGCTCTGCCTATATGCAGCCATGGAGCTGGTGGCCCAGCCCTGCTCCTGCCTTCTCAGGCCCCAGGGCCTCAACTCTGGCTGCAGGGTATCAGCAAGTAGAGACTATGAAGGGTAACATGTCTTACCCTGCCTGAAGAGGAGGCATGAGTTCAGGGGAGCATGGGGGGGAGGAGAGTTGGCTGCAAGACAAAGACCCCAGTGTTAGGGTTGCCTCTGCCACCGACTTCCTGGGAGACTTGGGCAATTCACTGTCCTTGTCTGGCTTCAGCATCTGCATTTGCAGGACAGGGAAGGTCCCAAAGGTCTGGTTCTAAGCCTTATTTCTAGCCCCTGGCATTCCCTGTGCAATCATATCCAGAACCTACATGTCTCTGAGCCTCAGGATTCCCACCTGCAAGATGGGGGCACTGGACCAGGCCACCTCTTCATGTCCTTCTGAGTCAGATAATTCAGGGTCCCTGACTTGAGAAATGAGGCACTGCAGTCACTGACAGCATCGTGCCACCTTGTCTCTGGACCCAGCCAGAGAAACAGAGACTTAGGGAGGGAAAGTCAGTTGCTCGGGACGGCTCAGCTGGAAGAAGCACTGCTGAGATTCAAACACACATCTGGCTGGTTTCAGAACCCATGCTCTGAACAGGAAGATAAAGAAAGAGCCCTGGCACTGCCTGGACCAGGCAGGGAGCGGCAGATCCCCAGGCAGGGAAAGGATTGCAGTTGCTAGACCAGTCCAGCCCTACACTGGGAGCCAGGAGTCTCTGGGGAAGCTGTTTGCATTGCACCTCCCAGGCTGGGGCAGAACAGCCACCAAGAAAGCCCTCCAGACATGGGGTGCCAGTGCCCAGGACAAAGGCACATCCTAGGAACATCCCTAGGGCAAGGCCATGTCTGCCTGGTGCCATACAGCACTCAGGTCTGGCACAGTTGGTTTCCCTGACTCGGCGGCAGCCCCCTCACTACGGACTCCCTCAGTGAGCTCATCCTAGCAGCTGCTCTTTGCTGCACCTCCCTGACCCCTGACCTCAGTGCTCCTGGGTCCTGCGCAAGGTTATGCACACAGCAGGCAGCTTCTCAAGAGTTTGCCACAGGGTAGTGGTGGCACAGTACTGCCCAGGTCCCTTAGGTGAAGCCCCCTTCCCCAGGGATTGAACCCAGGCCTCCATGGCCAGCCCAGGGTCATCTGCCTTTGACTTCGGGCTGGTCTCTGGATCCGTGCGAGCCTTTCAGGGTGGTTACCAGACATTGTGGCCTCACCCTCCACCCCCAGCCACAATGCACAAAAGGCCTTGGCTGGGCCTGGTAGACACCGCCCTGTTCTCTCTCACTCCGAACACTGCAGTTCTTGCTTTCCCAGCAGCCAGCCTCTCGTGGGAAGCGCTCTCTCTTGGAGCTTGTTTGCTTTGGGCTCACTGCTGTTCTCTGGTCCTCCTGGGAGCACATGCCCTCTGGACAACGCTCAGGAAATAGAGGAACCAGTTATGAAACCCAGGGAGTTTGGACAGGACCTCACTGAGCCTTGTGGACTCACAAGGAGGCAAGTTTTAAAACCCAGCACACTGGCTGCCTTTCATCCAGGCATCAGGTTCCCTAACTAGAAAATGGGGAGAATGGTACTAACACATGGAGGAGCTCCCTAAAAGTGCGCACCCATCTTCCTGAACAGCTGTTTTCTCCGCAGAGGTCTGCACTCGGAACATGCACCCCGGATAAATAGGGAGCATGGTGGTGCTGGAGAAAGGCGAAGTACGGATCTGAGCGCACAGCTGGGCTGTGTGATTTGGGGAAATTTTTCCCTCTCTGAAGCTCAGGTCACTCATTTGTAAACAGGAACAGTGATGCCCAACTGCAGGCTATTTGGGGAATAGGAACAAACCCACTGAGGTGCATGGACAGAGCAGGGTTTATCAGCAAGGATGTTGTTAATCTCTCCTCTCTTTCTAGATGATGACACCAAGAACAAGAGGGCAGTGCCTCAACACAAGTGCCTGGCAGAGATCTCTGCAGGTCTCTCCACAAGAAGGCCAGAGCTGAAGCCTGGGTTTCTACAATCAGGGCCAGCTAGGCCCAGCCTTGGCCAGGTCCATCCTGGGTGTGGACAGCTATTGGGAAGATGGCCAGTGAGACTTGGCTGAAGCCACCTCCCAGGAGGTCAACTATCCCAGGGACTGAAGCCACTGGCCTTGGTCCAGCTACCAGAACCAACCCCACCTAGTGCTAAGAGCCAGGGCAGGACATCTAGAGGGGGCCTGGCCCCACCACTTCCTGACCCTGTGCCCTGGAAGTTGGTGAGACTTAGCCATGGGTAAGAGCCATGGGTCCTGGCTGCCAGGACTCCTGCAGCAGGCAGTTTCCCTTCCATGGGAGGTTGGTCCGCCAGCAGCAGCTGCAAAAATCTATGTCTAGGCCCCCAACGTGGGGGACCCCAGGCACAAGGACAAATCAGCAGCAGGGAAAAGAGGCACAGTGTAGACACTGTGGCTACAAAACCAGCAGAGAAGACTAGGATGCTGAGACACCCTCAGTCTGCAAATCTGTTGGGAAGGAGGCAGCGTCAGGAGAAGCCACCTGCGTGGCAGTTCTGTGGAGGGTGGGAAACAAAAGGAGTAACCTCACACACGGGATTGTGGCAAAAGGTCTCACCAGGAAAGCCCGAGTGTCAGTCTTTGATCTATCCTGATCAATTTACCAGCCAAGTGGCTTTGAGCAAGTCACTTTGGCTCTCTGAACCTTGATTTTCACCTTCTTTCTAGGGTTACTGTGAGAACTTTATAAGGCAACATACATTTGGGGCTTAGCACAAGGCCTTGTCCTCAGTGAGCACATGGAGAGAAGAGTGTCTATGGCTGTTAGAGGGATATCTGGGTGAATCTCCACCTCTCTGAGACTCAGTTTCCTGGACTTCAAATGCCTTTCTTAAATGCTAGTCGAGATGATTCAATGAGAATAAATAACTATTTAAAAATCCTAGGACCATGCCTTTTGTAAAACAGATGTCCAATCATACTGGCTTCCAAAAGCCAGGTTCCCAGTGGCATCATTCACGATGACTAGAATGATTGCAGAGGCAACTGGTGTCCACTGATGAATGAATAAGCAAAATGTACATCTGTGCTCCAGAAAACTACTCAACCTTAAAATAGAAGGAGACTCTGCCATGCGGGTGGGTCCTCAAGATGTTATGCTAAGTGAAATAAGCCAGGCACACAAAGACAGATGTAAGTGATTCCATTTAGACGAGGTACTCAGAGTAGTTAGAATCATAGAGACCAAAGATAGAAATGATGGTGGTTTGGGTCTGGGGAAGAGGAATGGAGGGTCACTGTTTAAAAGAGACAGAGTTTCAGTGTAGCAAGAGGGAGAGTTCTGGAGATGGATGGTAGTGATGGCTGCACACCATCGTGTCTTTAGTAGCATTGAACTGTACACTTAAAAACAGCCAAGGTGATCAAATTTAATGTTATGTGTATTTTATCACAATGAACAAAATTAGAAAAAATGTTGGCTTCTTCTCTCTTCCTGAGAGACAATGGGCAACCCAGAGCCACAAGGACCCAGGTGACAATGGAATCAGTCAATGTCTAGGATCCTGTGGTCTATGGGACTCAAGGATGCTGAAGGGAACACCAGACAGTAAACAATGTTTGCTCATTTGGCCAAGGGCATCTCCTGCCTTTGTGTAGATCAAGCTCAACCTTCACTAGTACCCACCAGGGATGGTGCGAGCTCTCCAAGCCAATCCTTGTCTGGACGGCACTGTCTTAAGGCCATCAGACGCTGGGACCAGGCCCTCCCACTGCAGGCACCAAATGAAGCCCTTTTCTGTCCCCAAGCCTCGCCAGCCAAAGCCAGCCCAAATGCCCTCCATGCTGGACTCTGGTGGGAAGTGTGAGCCACGGTCAGCATGATCTTGGTTTGTAGCCTGAAGGCAGAGCTCTCAGGAAAGACAGAAGGGGCCAGGTGCAGAGAAAAGGAGAGACAGCACACGATGAGCCTCTGTGAGGCCGAGGTACCACAAATGACCAACAGAATGGAGCTGAATGACTTTCTAACAAAGAAACTACCAGGTCATGCTCAGGAATGAATCTGACAAGAGCCCTAACCCTATCAGCAGGGGACTAGGGCAGTCAGCTCCTTCTGCAACACCTTGATTTCCTTCTCTGTGCAGCGGGTGAGGATTCCTTCTTTGAGGGGTATGCGATGGGTTGAAGGAGCCTCTGGCATGCTCAGTAGCCTGGCATCCAAAGATGACCCCCCCCAGCATGTGCTGGGCATGCATAGGTAGGGACACACCTACAGCACCCTAACCCCAGGACCCACCCTATATGTAAAGCAGGGGAGGACTGGAGGGCTTCAACCGTGGCCCAGAGACCTGGGCTTGTGGCTGGTGCCAGGGATGAGAAATTTCTCAGGAGAGGACTCAAGCCCACACAAGAGTCTGAACTTGGCCCATTCTGCCTTCCAAAAATGAGAAAATGAGGATCCCTGTCCAGACACCCTGACTGGGTGACACTGGGCAAAGGGTTCAATCTCTCTGAGTTCCAGTGTCCATAAAATGGTGGGAACTTGATAATAGTAGGCTGAGGCAGGAGGTTTGCAAGTTGGATTCCAGCCTGGGCAATATAGCGATGTAGGAAGATCTTGTCTCCAGATATAAGGACAGATAGACAGACAGCAGAAAGATAGACAGACAGAGGCAGGCAGACAGAGGTCAAAAAAGAGCTGGGAATGGAGCTCAGTGTTAAGGCTCTAAATTCAATCTCTGGTACAAGGGAAAAAATCAGTTACTGAAAAGCTCCAATGAAGAGGTGAAGGTCAGAGGGTATAAAGTAACAGGTAAGGAGGGTGAAGAAGTCCAGAGGTCTAAGGAGCAACATGAGAATTAGATAATCAAATGGAATTGTTCTTGATACTCATGCTAAATGAGGAGATTTTAGTGGTTCTCACCACAAGATCAACAGAATGGATAACTATGAAAGGTGATGTCTATGCTCAATCGCTTCACTATAAAATCTTTTTTTTATAATCTACATGGGCCCCATGACATCAAATTATATTCCTGAAGTGTACACACTAATCTTTTAATAACTAGCATGCCAAAGGCCCTGGGTTCCCTTCCCATCACGTGAGAGACACAGAGAGGCAGAGAGAGGCAGAGAGAGAGATATTAATACAAACAGAGAAACTCTTCAATACTACAGCATCATGAGAGTCTTCAATTTATTTCAAACTTTGAGCCACTATATCAGAGATTCAATGACACTTTCAATATTACTAATCCCTTTAATTCCAATTGATTTAGGTAGCGCACTGGACTCGCCTCCCTCCTCTCGCAGTGCATAGGGCAACCACATCTATCAGGAGTGCAGAAGCCTGCACACAAAACACAGCACCTAGCAGGAAGGAGATCTCCAGAGCGGGTGCCACCTCCCCTCCACACATGCGCTTGGGTTGCACTGGCATCCAGGCACCTGGCAATCGCCAGCACCATTCCACAGGTGCCTGACCCTCTGGGGGCTTCTAGACCCCTCTGGGCAACCCCTCAGAACAGTATGTAAAAACCTGAGCCGGGATACTCAACCTCACACTCCCTACCTCACACCCATCCCAGACCCACAAGCCAGCCACTGTCGCGGCTTGGTGTCCCATCTGTTCCTGGAGTCATCACGCCAGCTTCTTCATTGCCTGAAGCTCTCTTTCCACTCAGCCCGTTTTCCACAGGGATTGCACTATCTCCCCCTGATCCATATCCTCCACAGTCTCCAGTGTAGACAAAAGGAAATCAGGGCTGGGGGGCTCATCCCTCTGTGATCTGGGACCACACACCCATAAATCATGGCCCACCAACCCCCAACAATGGCTTCACCTAACCTGGCCTCTACGTGACCTTGATTTCCTGCCTCCTGGACACCTGGGAGCTACCTTAGGCTCTGCCTGCCCTGAGTCCTTGGGCAAGCTCTTCACCTCTCTGTGCCTCAGTCTTCCCTCCCATCAGGTTCCTGGGGCCCTTTGTGCAAATGAGACAAAATGAAGTAGTGAGTTTCAGGTGCCACAGGGCTCGGGACACTTTCTCTTGCAATCCAGAGCCTCCTGTCCTTCCCCTCCACGGGCTCAGAAGCAGCTGTCTGCAATCTGCTTCCCCAACCTCCACCACAGGGCCGGCCCTCATTCTCCCCTAAGGCCAGAAAGCAGACATACTTAGCCAGCTGCAGCCAAGGAGGAGCCATGGAAGACAGAGGAGAGGAAAATTACCCAGCTCCAGCCCCGGCCAATGCTGGCTGGCTCTGCGTAAGGGGATTTGGGGCCTGTAGACTCTCCCTGCACCACGCACTTGGCCCTGTGCCCTGACACCATCTGAGCTAGTGGGGTGGTAGGGATACTCCAGGCCCCACCACTCCTCTGGAACACTCCCACTCTTTGGCATTCAGAGACACGGGGAAAAGGAGGGGAAAAAAACTGGCAGGGATTTTCAAGGAGGAGAAAATCGACTTCTGTTGCTGCTTGCTGGAGCCCCAGGCATGGACAAGGAGAAACCCAGATGAGAAAGGGTCCTACTGCAGCCTAGGAACTGGTTGCCACATCTCCAGTCCCATGCTCCTGGACTGTGCGTCTGCATCACATACACGGCATGATGCCCAAGTGACATATATCACACACCAGGCCCCGTTCCATGTGTGTGTCACTCATACCCTGGATCATGCTCCATGTTACCATGTCACTTTTACTGTATGATCTACTCTACTGCATGCCAGCCTTCCAATTCTATGTCCACTGGACCGGGTCCTGTGCCCTGGAAGTAACTACCATAAACCTTGTCCTGGACACACAAACTGTGTCCCTCACTCCATCATTCACATCTGGAGGGGAGGAGAATGGGGAATGCAGTCTAATGGTTAAGGCAGCAGCCAGCAGGACAGACTCAGCCCATTGGCACCTATGGGACTTCGCAAAAGTTACTTCTCAGAGCCTCAGTTCTTTAGCTATCGCGCAAATGATATTAACATCACCCAAGTGGGCTGTCATGAGGATTAAACTAGATAATGCAGTGAAGGTGTTCAGCCCAGTGCCTGGCACAGAGTGAGTGCTTTACATTGTTGGCAAGGACTGTCACAAATGTCCTGTGTACTGAGCTCACCTGTCCCCAGCTCCTATGGTATGTGAGACACTGCACACTGGAGGAATTCAAATGAGCTGCAGAGAGGGTGGCATGGCTGCTTCATCTGAGGAGAAATCCACAGTTCAGGGCAGAGCAATGGTTTGCAGGAGGTTGCAGGGGAGAAGGGTGAAACTGGGACAGGAACACAGGTCTGGACATTCAAAGGGGCAGAGAACAGCTGATTGGTGGTTGGCTTCGGGGTGGCTGAGGACATCACAAAGGACCTTCCTTGGGTGATGAAAATGTTCTTGAACTTGATTCTGCAGATGGTTATGTAGCTGTGTGAATTTACTAAAAATCACTGGATTCACAAAAATGAGTGAATTTGTATGTAAATTATATGTAAATTTCTTCAACCAGTGTTATAGTTATATTTTAAGAACGCTGTTTGTTCATTTGTGTGTTGGTTTTAAAGCCCCTCACCTCCCCAAGCACTGCTCAGCCAAGGCATTCAGCAAAAAGACTGGCTCTGGGGGGCCAGCTCTCCACTCACAGGCCCAGCTGGGAGCAGCCTGAGGCCACCAGCACCACAAGGTGGTTTCCTAGACACCTCTGCAGACCAGTTGTGCAGCAGACTCACTCAGGGAGCTCCTAGCCCCACCCTCAGCCTCTGGCTCCATACATGTGGGATCTGGGAACCCATGATTCTGAGGCTCAGCCATGACTTGGGACCTCTGAGCAAAACCCACCAGCTTCCTTCCATGCCAGGGAGAAACTGAGGCAGTGCAGAAGTAGGGACCCCCCAGGCCTAGTCAATCAAGCAATAAGAGAACCCAGCCCAGATCCCCGCCCAGTTCCTTCTCCCTTCTCTCCTTTCCCTCCACCTCCCTCCTACGCCTCCCCCTGTCCTCATCCTCCTGTGACTCAGGGCTCTGAGTCACCCTGTGGCACCACAGGGGAAGCTTCTTAGGAAAAACAATCCCTAAACAAAGCTTCACTAATCTGGGGAAGTGGATAGGCCCAGGGGGGGTAGGAGGGGGGAAGGGGGAGACGCAGGGCAGAGTGGCAAGCAGGGGAGCCCCAGACATGCTCTCTGTTCTTGGCCATTGACTTATATGAAGGTCTGGATAAGACACACCACTACTCAGAGACTCTGTTTCCCCATCTGTTAAATAACATTCCTACAGCACAGAGAAACTCATCACTGATCAGGCATCACAAGAACACCTTCATAAGCACTGTCTTGTTGAATTCTCCCCCAAGCCCATGGCTGGCCTCATCCCATTTTATAGATGGAGAACCCGAGGCTCAGAGAGGTTTACCACAAGACTATACAGCAAGAAAGCATGCCAGAAACCCAGGGCTATCTGACTTTCAAGCCTGTCTCTTCCCTCTGCACATCTGTATGGGTACTTACTGCACAGAGAAACATGCAGACGAGATCTCACCAGGCATTCGAGGTGAGTGAGTGGCCTAGGCAGGGGCTGGGTCACCAACACTTTCCCAGTCTGGGAGCAGGGTGAGGGGAGGGACACACATGCATGAACAAAGGTAACCACTCCAGTGGCTGTGGGCAGTGAAGCACAAAGAGGGGCTCACAGCCTGGCGGAGCCCCACAAGGGGTGGGCTTTTAGGCACAGCCTTAAAGGGTGAGCAGGAATTTGTCTCCACAGACACCTGAGCCAGCCAGCCAGCCAGGCAGAGGGCACAGCAGGAAGTGTGACCCACACATCGAAAAGTACAACTGGGCTGGAGACTGTGGATCCGTCCTGACTGCTTTCCCTCCAGCCCCCTGCCAACCCTCCTCTGAACAGGTTTTGGGGCTACCCCCAGGTCCCTTGCCACTCACCCATGGGTCACAGCTACCCCCAAGGGCTTCTTGCTTGGCCTTTAAGGCTGAGCTGGACAAGGGAAGGAGGGCCCGTCACATAGGCCAGCCTAATCACATCGGCCTATAAATAGGACCCTGTGGTTTAGCCCTAAATAGCCATGCCAGGCCTGGCTCCCCAGGCATCATGGGTGTGCACTGTCCCAGAAGCAGTCTGATGCCTGACACAATGAAACATCAAAACTTCCTTGGGAAACCATTGTTCACATTCTGCTTGGCTTTCTTCCTCATGAGGCAGAGGACTGGGGCAAGAGCCCGCCTTCTCTTCTGAAGATACTGGAGCTGGGGCTGGGGCTCTTCTTCAACCTCCCACCAGCTGAGGACCCTGAGGTGTGGGTCAGCTACAATGTCTCTCTGGGCCTCAGCTTCCCCAAATGTGAACTAGGGAGGTTGGACATGATGCCTTTAAACTTTTCTACCTAGAATGCTCTTTCAAAATGCTCACGCCATTGAGACCCCTCCCCCAGTCAACTTGGGAATGTTTAAATTATCAGCATTTTAAAAATTACAATTGTAGTAAACACTTGCTCCAGGAAGAATGAACAAGTCCAGGGGGTACGGCTAGGGTGACCTTGTGTAGGTCACCATCTCTCTCTGGGTTCCACATTCCTCAGCCACAAAAGAAAGTTTCTGGTGCTCAAAAGTTTATATTTTTTTAATTTAAAAAAGTTTTTTTTTTGGGGGGGGGTTAACATTTTTGAGAACCCAGCCAGTTGGCCGTGAGAATCCAGCCTAGTGTTGTGTGCAAAGACTAAAGAGACAACTAAGACGTGATCCAGCCCTCTGTGCCTGGTCCTGAGCCAGACACCAGTGCCAAAGGCATTTCCCACTGAAGGCTTCTGTGGGGGATGCTGGGGATATCTTGTAGATTACAAATTTATGGCCAAAAGGCTGGGCTCCTCATGGGGCAGATTATGACACGGACAGGGTCATCACCACTCAATAGGAAAATAAAAGATGAGCTGGCCATCCCCTGGACCAAGCACATACTAAGGACTCTTTGTGCCCGTCATGAAATTCTCAACAACTCAGCACCCATTTCTCAGATGAGAAAAATGAGGCCAAGAGGGACTGAAGGACTCATTAAAAGGCACACAGCAAATCCAAATTGGAGTGAAGCTTGCCTGAACCCAGGGCTTAGCTATACTGAGTGCTCCAGTGACAGCCCTGGGCATCAGGCTGGTGGGACAGTTTGGCAAAACAGAATAAAGGCAAGGATCAGAGAGGCACACCGGGCATTTTGCTGTGTGTAATAAGGGGATGACAAGACTCCTCTAACCAGCTTCCAGCATTGCTCTTTCTGCTCTGCCTCCCCACTCTGCCTGCCACAGACTCACTGCACTGGAATCTCATCTGTCAAGTTGCTCCCCAGCTCAAGATCCATCTATGACTCCTTGGCATCTACAACCCTTTTTCCCTATCATCTCCTGGCACACCGCCAGCTCGTTTCCCACATGCTGCTCGCTAATCCCTGCACTGGGCTCCTCCAGGCGGACACAACTTTGCACACACAGCCCTGTAGCATGGAGTGCCCGACTCCCTCTTCTCAGGCCAGTGCTGAGCTGGCCAGGAGGGAAAGCCCTTGTTGGCATCCTGGGTGACCTTGGCACTCATCCCAGTATACACTGGGCACTGGCTACTGCTCTCCCTCCTAGATTAAAGTGGCTCTCCTCGGGCGGGGCACGCTGGTTCACCTCCCTCCCCACGCCGAAGTCAGCAGGAGTGAGCTGAGCAGTGAAAAAATGCAAAGGACCAAGAGAATCCTGGGAAAGTACATTTCCTAGGATTGTCCAATGCTAAGCCTCCTACTAAAGTGCAGGGTTGGGACACCTTAGTGTGGACAAACTAAAAATGACAGCCTTGGGTCTCATCGGGATGGTCCCTGGGTCTGTCTCGTTCAAGGGTTCTGATAAGAAAATCCATGCAAGTTATCTCCCATACTTGCAAACATCCAGTGGTTCCCAGTGGTCCCACATAAAATCCAAGCTTAAGAGTGGCATGATCTGGCTGTCGGTGTCTCTGGGCTTTCTCCCTCCATACCCCACTTGCTGGCTGCCCTCCCTGTCTGATTTCAGTCCCACAAAGATTCTCAGGCTCTCCCCTGCTTCTGAGTCTTGGGTCCAGGCTGTTACTGTTCCCTTCCCTGCTCATCTTGTGTCTCCCCCATCTGTGGTTCCCTCCTTTCCCAGGGAGGCCTCTCTGGTCTGTCCAGACAAGATCCTCCCTCTCCCACCAACCGTACCCATCACCACAGGTGAGGAGAGATGGAATCTGTGCTGTGTATAATGATCCACTGTAGTACCCCGGTGAGATGGAGAAGCCCGGTCCTTTGCTAATTCCCTTACACCCAGATCAAGGGCCTAAATATCCATCAAATGAATTCATGAATCAGTGAATAATGAATTAATGAATTAACCCATTCTATGCATGTAACTCAAGACAAGGTGGTCAGGACACTGCTCAACATCTACAGCTGAAAAACAGAGTCTGACTGAGAAAGTCAGAGAGGGAGGAAAAAGCCAGAATGAGATCTCCCAGAAACCAAAAGGGAGGTGTGGAAGAAGAAGGTACTCGCCCAGAGCTGCAGAAGATGGGGCTTCAGGACTGGGCCAGGAAAAGGCAGCCAAGGTCTCCTTGGTTGACTTAAGTTCATGGAAGTGAGCCCAAGGTGGGCAGAGCCACAACAGGTAAACAGGCAAAGCTCTCAGGTGACAGTTACCTGGCTGGGGCTGAATCAGCCTGGCCCTGCTGGGCCTGCAGAAGTGGGACAGGCAGAGGATAAGTCCAAAACCTGTTACAAAACCAGGAACAGAGCAGAACACTATGGACAGATCGCTTTGAGACATGTGTGTTAGGAGATGCAAAAGCAGGAGTGTGGGGATGCAGGCGTGGCCCTGTGGACTGCCCGTGAGCAGCGGCTGATGAAAGATCAATCTTTGTCTGGGCACAGCAGGCCTTGTAGGAAGCCCCTGGCCCTGTGGGGACCATCAAAAAGCCCATTCACCTAAGCTGCATGGAAGAGGAACAACTCCAATTGCGGTCCACTTGTGTCACCACCCAGAAGCCAACAGACCACAGCAGCAGGTGGGTAAGATCTGAGTAAGGCACATGCACATTCCTTCCTTCTGCTTTTGGCCATCGACAGTGACATCATGAGCTTCCAGGATCCTTGCACAACGAGAGCTTCACTTCTGCCTTGGTGCTGAGATGCAGACTGTCCCCCACTAGGGATTTTTTTTTCATAGCCCTTTGGCATCTAGAAGCTCAAGTGGTCCTCGTGGCTACTTTGTCAGGAGGGCAGGATGAGACTAATGTGCCCATCTTCTAGGTGGAGAAACTGAGGTCCCTGCTGAGAAGAGAACTAGGTCTCCTGGCTTCCAGCCCAGGGTTCCACACTCTGCCCTGCCTCCCAACCCACTCAGCGGCTCACCTGGAAATTCGATAGCCAGGTGGGCCCCACCCTGCCAAGCCGAGATGACTCAGCCATCTGCCTACACTTCTCAGGTGCTTTTCCCAGGGTCAACAAGCAAGGAACTTGGAGGCCACACCCCAGTTTTTCTCATCTCTGGGGAGGAGGAGACTCCTGCCCATCTTCCTGGGGAATCTACTCTTTCACCAAGAGCTGTCAGCAGCCTTGAGCAAGAAATCAACTTTCCTGAAGCCACACAGCAAACAAGGAGCACTGCCAAGGTGGGAGCCAGGCACCCAGTCCTGGCAGGCCTCGACCTTTCCTGCGGGCAATCCTTGCCGGGCCTCCCTCTCAAAGGTAGGCAAGGATAGAATAAGGTAACCAACAGACACGGGCCCAGAGCCTTATAAGCAAAATCCCAGGACCCCCTTGGAATCCATGGAGCCAGAAGTGGCTGCTTCCACCCTGGCAGGCCCCCACAGTCCCCTGGACAGCCAGGGTTGGGGCCAGGGGGGTGATAGGTGTCCGAGTTGCTGCACCTACCTCTCAGGGCTGTGAGTGAGAAGACAGCGGCTCCTAGGGAGGTTCTGTAACCACTGTGGCCAAACCACTGACAGGGGGAGTCAGCAGCACCTGGAAACAAAGCACGCAGAATGTCAGCATTGAGGAGGTACAGGTCACCTCACAAATCCGCTTGATATTTCAGCTCCTATTTTCATCCCTCTCATGATGGGGTACTTACTGCCTCCAAGGCAACTAACTTGTGCTGTTGGAGAGTTTGGGGGGGTTAAATGAATCGTTCTTAGGATGCTAAAATCTCTCTCCTCCTAGGGTTTTAGCTCAGTGGTGTAAGCGCCTGCCTAGCAAGTAACTAGGTCATGAGTTCGATCCCTGGTACCAAAAAAAAAAAAAAAAAAAAAAATTTCTCTCCTATGCCTGCACCTTCTGGTCTTTGCTCTGCTCTCCGGAATCACCCAGAACTGGTCTGTCCCCCTGCTTCCCAAAGGCTCCTCAGAGACTTAAAGACAGCAATCCTGGCTCCTCTCAAGGACTCAGAAAACCGTGTATCCCCTTTCTTCTCATTTTTCCTAACTTGCGGGTACCCATTTCCTTCACCTCCTTCCTGGTTCCAGACAGACCCTCTCCCTACTGACAGCATAAGACCTGGAATTAGATAATCAGACAAGCTCCACCCAAGCCAAGACAAGGAAAACTCTTGCCTCCATCATTCTAGAAATCATGCCTCTATTAATCCAGCCTAAAATTCCCACCCCATTTAATCCAACGAACCTCAGCACTGTGATTCAGGACTTGAGTTCTACAAACTAGCCCCTCACTTAACTGCCTATGTAACCCGAGCAAGCAACATTTCTCTAAGCCTTGGTTTCCTTCTGTGTTCAAGGGGGATAGGATTAGAAGCTATTTCATAAGGTTATAAGAAGATTAAAATGCATATGTTGCCAGGCATGGTGGCACACACCTGTAATTCCAGCACTTGGGAGGCTGAGGCAGGAGGATCATTGCAAATTCCAGACCAGCCTGGGCTACAAAGTTAGCCCAAGGCCAGCCTGAACTGCATAGTGAGACCCTGTCTCAAAAACACACACATACACACAAAAAAGCATGTGTTTACTCTGATTTTTAAAGCCCATGCCTGTAAACTGTATGTTTCTCACTCTATTCACAAGTAACTTGGGGACCCAGCTGTTAACATTCCTATCTCTTTGCCTAAGTGTTGCTCTATTATCGCTCTGTTGCTCTAGCACCAGCACGACAGCAGCATCCAGGGCTGAGGATGGGTCTTTCGCCCCTGCCAGACTGCAGGCACCTTGGAGCAAAGATTCTGTCTGCTGCATCTCTGGGCCTTTGCAATAGCACAGAACCAACGAGTGGGTCAGAGACACAGGAACAAGGGCCCACCCTACACCATCCCTCCAGGGACAACCTGAGCTTCACCCTTCTCACCCTACCCCACACCCCAAGGACCAGTCATCTCCATATGGAGGCAACTGAGCAGCTGGTTCCTGCCACACTGGAAAATTTCTCAGCTCAAACCTGCTTCTCCAAGCCCAGGGCAGAGTCTAAGATCCCACATGCAGTGGGGCGCTACGGGCTCCTGGAATTAAGACACAAATTAGCCCTCTTCTCAAGCCAACAGGAAATGGCCTGGGTTTGCTGATGGTTTCTGTATGTGGGGGAGACAGGTACACAGTGGGGCGTGGTACCTGAAGCCCAAGAGGGGAGAGAGCAGGTGTTTATCTGGGCCCTTAAAACCTGATGATAAATGGCATCTTTCTGGCCTTGCTCAAAGGGTCCTGCAGAAACTTTCTGGTTCCAAGGGACAGGTCAAACCAGACTTGGGTTTTGTGATTGCTGTGAGTAACCAATGTTCTTCCGTACTCTGTTTACTCTGAGCATGGAGCAACTTTGCAAATGCAGCCCCAATACAGACTGTCATGCGCACTTAAGGTAGTGCCTGGGGGCCCAAGTGCAGCCCATTTTCCCATCTCAGCAAACAGTGCCACCATGTTCCACCCACCCAAGGGGGCAGGCCAGACTCTAGGGCATCACCTTCCTTGGCTCCCCCTGTTACACTCACCTCCAACCATATCCTCTCAGTTACCCTCTTATGGCTTCTCAAGTGCCCCAACATCTTGGTCCACCCTGGAGGCTTCAGTGGCTCCCTAACTGGTCCACCCTGGAGGCTTCAGTGGCTCCCTAACTGGTCCACCCACTTCCCCTCTGCCCTGCAATGCAACTTTCTCAGAGCAGGCTCCGACTCCATTGCTCCTCTGTATGGACTCTGCCAAGGCTCCCGTGGGCCCCCACACAAAGCGCTTAGTCCTTAACAAACTCTCAGTGTTCGCTCTTTGAGATCTGCCCTCACAAATCCCTTCGGCCTTGGCGCTCATCAACTCCTGTCTCTCACCTGCACCCACTGCCTGTCCCTGCAGTCTCCTGGGCAATCTTCACGCACACCTTCCTCTGAGCATCACAGGCCCCAGCTCTCCCCAGCCACATTGGGCTACAGCGGTTTATCTCCTCGTCAGCCTCTCCTAGACTAAGGTCTGCTTCTGTATATCCGAGACCTGGTCCCACAGCCACAGAGCCACCAGGGGAAGAAACTAGGGAATCACGTGCTTTCATCTCTTTCTCTCTCTCTCTTCCCTCCTCCCATTTCTCTCTCTCTCTTTCTCTCAGAGCCTGCTGAGAACACAGATGCTGCCATCTATGGGCAAGAAAAGATTACAGGCTTCCCAGTTTTCAACCCTGGCTGGGTGTGGTAGGAGCCCAGCTAACTCCAAGTAGTTCAGTCCTTTATTTTGAATCTTAAGGCTACAGCAACTGAAAAACAAGATCCACAAACCATTGACTCTCATCCACCGCCCACAAGCTCCTACAGGAGCCAGAAAGACAGAAGGTGTAGTCCACCACCCACAGTCCCTGCCCAGCACTCCCAGCACTTCCTAGGGCCTGTTTCCTGAATTTCATCTCAGAGTACAAGGACAGCAGCCCCTTCAGAGGGACAGCTGCGTACCCGGGGGAAGGCTAGCCTTGCACAGAGCTCGCCACCAGTGAAAATGTGTGGGCTGGGAACCCTGTCTGCCTTGGTGGTTAAAGGGGAGATTTCTATGCTTAGGGTGGGATGAGGGAAGTGGAGACCAGAGTCTCTTTCATTCTACAACACCACTCCTGACTCTCTGAGAGGACTTTTAGGCTGGGGTCCAGTGACACTGTAAGGATTTAATGCCCACCTCCAAGAACATCATTTATCACTTTCTGAGTACCTACCCAGGAATGACCTGACAGGTATCAAGTCTCATCCTCACAATGAGTTGGCCAGGGAGGTGTCACTGTGGTCCTTTTTCAGAGCAAAGACTTGGGCTCAGAGAGGTGAAGAAATGTGCTGGAGGTCACACAGCTACGACACCTGGGCAGTTCCCATCAAGGTAGGCTGCTCCTCTGCAGCTTGGTCTCACTAAATTTCAAGCTATAAGACCAGGACTCTTGCTCACTAGAGAAGACCACAAGCTTTGGCTGCTCTTGATCAGGGGTCAGCAAACCACCTCTGCAAAGGGACAGTATGTATCTTAAGATCTGCAAACCACCTACTGTCTTTACGGCATACTTTTCCTTATTTAATATCCTTAAAAAGTATAAAAAACAGTTCCTAAACCAGGTGTGGTGGTGCATGCCTATAATCCCAGCACTCAGGAGGCTGAGGCAGGAAGATCGCTGCAAGTTTGAGACCAGTCTAGGCTACAAAGTAAGCTCAAGGCCAGCCTATACTGCATAGTGAAATGTCTCAAAAAAACAACACGCAAATACACACACACAGAGAAACTGTTCCTAGCTCAGTGGCATACAAAGACAGACTGGGATCCCTCTGGGGGTACGGTTTGCATCCATGGCTATACAGAGAATAAAAGATTTTGGCCCTAAGCATAAAACTTTCTGGGAGAAATATTTAAGCCAAATACTAGGCCCTTGAGCTGTATTTCTCTCTCTTGAGATAGCTTCCTACTGAGTCACTCTTTCCTCACAGGGCCCTGCCTCACTGTGCAGCTAGGCAGTAAACTATTTCAAGGATGGCTTGCATTCTAGATGCAAATAGCTGTACACCAAACAGGCAGTCTGACCCAGTGTTGGAAAAAGAAGGAGGCGAATAAGATGGGTGGAAAGAACCTCAAGAATAAGACATTAATAAAGATCTGGGCTCTGAATTGGGAGTGAGCTCAGTGGTAAGGCATGTGGCAGCAGGCACCAGGGCCTGGGTTTGATCTCTGGCACTACAAGAAAAAAAAAAAAGATCCGGGCTCTAAACTGCATCCCATTAGAGGCCCTTTATCCCTTCAGCCAGGGCCTGTTCCAGCCTCAATGGACCAAAACCTACATTTGCACCAGATGCCAGTGGCCGTGAGTACACAGTGAGTCTGAGAAGCTCTGGAACATCCTTTATGTCATTGTTAACAAACCTTTCCCCAGAGGACAGAAGGGAACTTTTACGGCTTTCTCTGATTTCTATGACTTTCCTTTATCAAGGTGTTAAAGGGGGTTCTGAGTTCACACCCACACCAGTCACCTCATCAGCACTCCACTCCAGGACACACAAGGGACAGACCACCACCTCCTCTTGACCTTGACGACCTCAGTGAGACAGAGGTGCCAGCCCCTTTTCATCAACTGGGAAGAACCAGGTTGCCAACACAATCCAGCGGTATGACCATGGTCAAGCTGAGACTGAATAACAGCTGAAATAATTTTGGTTTAATTGAGTACTTTTGAAATCTCCCAAAAGGTGGGACAGCACTCAGAGAGCTCAGAGGGTGCGCCAAGGAATTCACTCGCTATCTCAAGCCTGCGTATCAGGACCAGAAGGCAAAGTGGGGCTGGGCGATTCCTAAGAGCCAGCTGTAAAAGCCAGGTCTGCTGTGAGGTGAGGAGGCACAGGAGAGGGAGGCGTCCTCCACTGAGGCACACCAGGGACTCCCCAAAGTGCCTGGAGTTCAGGAGTAAGTGTGGAGGCTGAGGAATAACCTGGCAGAGCACTGGCAGGATGCTCAAGATGTGTCTATTCTACAGGCGAGGAGACTGAGGACTCTGGAGGGGCCAGGGCTTTTTCCAAAGTCAAGAATCTTTCCCTTCAGCTGACAAACACTGGCATTAGAAAATCCAAAGGAGGAGTATGTAACTGTGTGCCACTGACTGATCTGAAAGTAATAGATTTCCTTATACAGTGTTTTCTTTTACAGATGCATTCATTACACAAAGGACTCATCGAGGGCTTTCATGGCAAAGCCCCAAGGACAATGTTTCCCACATTTAAATCTGCACAAGACCATCCATTTGGGTTTAGCAGGGCCACAGTGGGTAGGATTGCCAAATAAACTTAAATTTGAATTTCAGACGCACTAAATTTTTTCAGTAGAAGTATGTCCTAAATATCACAGGAAAGATACAACAGTAAATACTTACTCATTTTTCTAATCTAAAATTCTAATTTAAGCAGCATCCTGGTTTTCCTTTACTTGCTAAATATGGCAACGCTAGGGGCAGAGCCGACATCCCACATTTCTAAAAAGCTCCCAGATGAGACCCTTGTGCATGTAAAATACCATTTAAATTTATGAAAGCTGAATTTTATGTAACCATGAATTCTACAGTATTTTAAAAAGACCACTAAAAAAGCTAGGCAGGCAGCTCCCACCCTTACGAAGAAAAGAAGAAACAAAGTTAGCCACTGGAACTTGGAACAGGCTTTGCCAGACTAACAGAGTTCCTTGGGGAGCAGGGTGCAGGAACAGGGCCCAGGCGGCCCACACAGGCCTCCTCCTGTATGACCCCTTCAACTAAACTCCACATCCTGCCCTGAAGTCCAGAAACCAAGAGCATGTGGCCAGTCATGCAGTGGCTCCATTAAATGGGAATTCTGTCCCTACCTTCTCACACCCAGGGTAGTTTGAATCAGGTGAGAGAACAGAAACTCCTGGCTCCTGAATGCTTACATGTGCCTGGCACCAAGTGAGGCACTCTGCAAACTTCTCTGCCGTTAGTGTTGAAATCCTAACTTTACAGATGAGGAAGCCAAAAAACAGGGAGGCGATTTGCTCAAGGTCTTACTGCAACAGGCAAAGCAGAAATTGGAAGGAGAACCGACTTCTCTCTGCTTTTCAACCTGGAATCTTTAACTCTTTATCCTTTGCTGCTGCTGAACAGTGCAACTACATTTGCTGCATGAAGGAATGAGGTACAATGCTTGAAGAAAATGGTCTTGAAATCTTCCCATAGGACAAATGGACTTTTGATAACCAGCTCAAGAATGCTGCCACCCTTGTGAACGGCTGGAATAAGGAATAAGGAGATTTCTATGCCCAAAGGTGGCAGAATATCTTTGACCCAGGAACCGTATTTCTAATGATAAAGGAAGAACACAAAAAATTATGCAATAGAATGTTCACTACAGTATTATTTACAAACAGTCTGTTTAATAACAGAGGACTATTAAATAAATAGAAGGCCGGGAATTTAGCTCAGCAGCACAGCACCTGCCTGGCAAGTGCAAGGTCCTGAGTTCAATTTTCAGCCTCAAAATAAAGACATAAGTAAATATTGGCATATATACACCAGTGATGGAATAATAGAGTGACAAAAAGTCAGGTTAGCATATAACACTTTCACAATCTTAAAAAGTAGGGCTGGGGAATAGTTTAGTGGTAGGGCACTTGCCCAGCATGTGCAAGACCCTAAGTTCCTTCCACAGCACTGCAACAACAAAAACATAAAACTTCTTCTTCTTTTTTTTTTTTTTTTTTTTTGTTTAACAAAACTGTGTCATTTCATCTCTTTAGTCCCCTGGTCTACTGGAGAGAAGGTTTAAAACAGAATAAGTATGCATGTACTTAGGTATACTTTAAAAACTAAATTCAAAAGTATAACAACTATCACACTGTAATGTTAAGATAGAAAGTCAAAGTACAAAATTATAAATACAGTGCAACCATAATTCTGTGAATGCGATCACACTGAAATGCACTGAAAACATCTGAAAAAAAAATGCACCTAAATATTACCAGTCACTGTCTCTGTTTGGCAGAATTACGGGCAGTTATTGTTTCTACTTTACTTCCCAAGTTTCCTATCATGAGGAGGGAAAAGATCCTTAGAAGAAAGGAGAAAAAAATCCCTATGCCATCTACACCACTCAACCACTCCCCCAGGTTTAACCAGTGTTTCTTGAGTGCCCACCACGAGCCCAACCCAGTCACAGGCTGTACAGCAGGACAGCAGGGGCTGAGGCCCCACCCCGAAGGCTCACACGCGGAATATACACCCTTGGCTAGGTAAACATGCCTGTCCCAGATGGTCTATTGTTGAGGGTGGAAAGTAACAAGGCTACTTGCTTAACCAGGTCAGTGGAATAAATGAATCTACTCCCACTAGCGTGGCCCCCTGGCTCAAACTTCCTGCAAGACTTCCTTGCCTCAGACCTTTTCTGGATGCCTCTTGATTCCAGGGGATACTTTCAAGCTCAGGGAGAAACAAAACTGTTTTCATTCGTTAATCCAGACACGGAACGCAAGAGGTGCAGAGGTATCCGCTGACACATAACAAGCAAGGGACCTGGGAAGGGTCCTGATGGACTATGTGGCTACTGGGGACTCTTGGACAAGGGTGCTTTCAGTGCTTACAGGCTTGAGTTTACTTATCCATAAAACGGGTTACACAGTGGCACACTTGGGTCTACTCCCAGGCTCAAAAATTAGAAAGTCAATTCGTTACTCTAGGTGAAGCCTCAATTTCTACATTGGTAAAACTCAATACCTCTGTCTTCATATGGCTGTTAAACAAAACTGCGAAAACAAATGGTGAACACATACAATTAGGATCCCACATGCAAGAACCATTGTTATTATTATTGCTTGTAGAACAGGGAATAGGATATAAATGACGACTGGGCCTTTGTTTCCTGTCTGCAAAATGGGGCCATCAATTTAGCCCAAAAGATCAAATTTAAGAACAGTAGTTGAACAGATGTGCTGACCACTGCGGGCACCGCTTCTGTTCTCAGACACACAGATGCCATGCTCGTGTGTACTGAGCAAAGTCACCCCACTCGGAGGCCACCAGACCTGGAAAAGCCTGATACTTCACTGTCCACCCATGATGTGGAACAGATGCGGGGACCAAGAGAAAGGCATGGCTGGCCCAAGTCACCCAGCACTATGTCATGGCAAAGCCAGGACCCATGACCAGGTTTCCCGCTGCCCTGCCCTGCCCACCACACCCACTCCTTTTCTCTGTCCCACCCTCAAACTGCTGATGTGTCCCAAAGGGCAGGGGCCTGCGGGTGTCCTGCAGGGGGCTGGAGGAGGGGAAACCCATCAGCCTCAGGAACTGAGCCTGCTTGTGGTCTCCAGCTTTGCAAACCACATCAGGCTGAAATGACACACGCTCATTCGGCTGAAAGGCAGGAGATATTTTTACTTAACATCTCACAGCTGCCTAAACACAGGCGTCTTTCTCTCCCTCCTCCCCAAAATGCATAACTCCTGGGATCTGCTTTCCTGGGCTTTAGTGTGCATTCTATCAAGGAATAACCGGGGGGCAGCAGGGGATCCATTTTTCCTGGCTTCCCCAAATGGATTTTCACTTGAGCCCATGCTCAAAGTAGGCGGGGGAGAACAGTAGGAGGACCAGTCCTGGCTGAGTTCCCATCTGACCAAATGACCTGTCTGCCAAATCATGAGTCCAGGAGCCTGATATCCTGAAATGGACAGGAGACTGACCTAGAGCCTGGGGCCATGTTGATGGTAAAGAGAAGCAGGAGCTTACAGTAAACCTGGGAGGCCCCTCCAGGCCACTCTGCTGCAGCACTGAACTCCCCAAGCTCTGCACAGGGACGCTCCCCACCCCCATCCCGCTTCTACTACCATAGTAAATGTTCCCCCACCAGCTCTCACAGAGCAGGCTGCAGGGAACCTGTGGGAGACGGACACTTCAGTGCAGTAATTAAAAGTTACAGTTCTGAAGTCAGGCCTCTGGAATCCTGACATCGGCACATCTGGCCACAGGACTGAGGGCCTGTTATGCAGCATAAGCCTCAACTTCCTCATCTGCAAAAGGGATAACAGTATCTGCCTCAGAGGAAGGGCTGCAAGGAGTCAGTGAGATGATTAATGTTCCAGTGTTTGGTATGGGTATATCGAAAGGTAGCAGCCACTACCGCTTCTATTTCCTCCTCCTTCTCTTCTTCCTCCTCCTCTTCTGCTCCTTCTTTTCCTCTTCCTCCTCTTTCTTCTTTTCAGCCTTCTTCTCATTACTGTCATTATTATTATTATTTCTGTGCAGATAAAAATACTTCCATTTCACAGATGAGAAAATTGAGGCCGAGAGGTAGGACCTATGCAAGATCACCCAAAACTAAGAGTATGGCTCCACTCCTCGGCCAGAGCTTCCAACTTCTCTCACACAGTGATCTCTGGTAAACAAATCTGCACACTGACAGCAGACACAGGCTGCAAAAGGTTCTTGAAGAAAATCAGAGACCAGGGTCTCATCCAACTGCCGTAAACCCAGCATCTCCACGACCTGGCAATATGTCATGAAAGATAACTTGTCCCTTCGCATCGGGGAGACTGCGTGGCTGGAACTCGTGAAAGCTGACCCACAGCCCTTGCTCCTTACGGTGTGCCAAATAATGGCCACCTCTGGGGACCCAGGAAGGTTTGAAGCAATGAAGACACCTCCACACTTTCCTCCAGTTTTGAATCTTTAACAGCTTTGTGTTTTAAAACTAATTTTGAAAAAAGATGAAAGCATAGCGATACTAACACTAAGGCAGCAGCTTTGCCCATGGCTATAATAAACCAGTCTGCTGTGAGAGGGAATTCGTGGCAGGTTCTGCCTGAGATCTTTGGTAGGGCTCCCTGAATCCGCCACCCTGGCCCATCCTGGCAGGCATTGCCCTGGTTAAGATCGGCCCTTTCTTTCTCTTGGAAGCAGCAGCCTCCTCCAATTCTCCCTGCCTCCAGCTCAGCCCCTTCTCTGCACCCCTGTATCAACCACCAAATCCACAGAATCGGTATCCCTGCTCTTGTCAAAACAATCTCTCAGATCCTCACTATCTTCTCATGAAAGCCTGAGCCCTTAGTTCCCGATCCAGTTCCAACGCCTCCATTCCACTTTCCTGACCCTCCACCCTAGCCATGTGCACTGCTTGGGAGACTCAGTGCTTTTGCACAAGGTAAGGCTGCTCTCACACCAGCTTTTCCTGATCCCTTTTCTCTGGTAAAGGATGACTCATTCCTGAGACCCAGCTCTTTCAGAAAGAATTAGTCACCCCTCTCACAGGTTGTAGGAGCTCTCAGAGTGGCCCAGAAAGGCCACCAGGCCCATCACAGGGCAAGCACGGAGCATGTCCCCAGAAGAGCACTGCATCTAAGAAGGCTGGGAAGGAAATGCTGGGACAGGCAAACCCTCTGCTTCCCTGGGCTCCTATCAGTACACAGTAAGACTCCGAAAAATTCTGCTGCAGAGTTCCCTTCCCTGGTCACAGGGAAACTTCTGATCCTGCTGCATAACTCACCCAAGTACCAGACCAAGCTTCCTCGCCTATTTACAGTCTCCATGGCATTTATAAATAGGGAGGCCCCAGAAAGGAAAGCAGAATTTCAAAGAAGCTGGATGAGACTGCCTCTCTCCCCTCCTTCCTCCTCTGTTCCGAGTTCCCTTAATACCCAATGAGAAGCACGAACCAGCTTCTCCAAGTGCATGAGGGGTGGGGGTCACTGAGTCCCCGAGCATCCAAGAAAGAAGCCCGGCAATGAGGAGTCACCAGAAGGCACCCTGGACCTGGGCCCCAGCCCTGCCTCTGCCCGCCGTCCGACTAACAGCCCCCTCACACTCTCCAGGCCTCCAGGCCCTTGAGTTTTCTCACCATGGAATGGGGACAGGGTAAGGCTCCAGGGAGCTTCGGTCAAGATAAAGTGCACAGGAGCAAGATGTCCTAGTGGCCTTGTCAGAAATGTGGCCCTGGGAGAACAGGACGTGCAGGACTGAGTCTTTCAAAAGACCCGCAGGCCAAACAAAAGGGACTGGCCACTCCCGGAGGCCCCGCCTTTCACCTAGAAGTCCTCCCCCAGGGCAGCGGGAATGAGTACTAAAGATTTCTGTTCTGGGGGGCGGGGTAAGGAGGTGCACGTCGGGGCAGAGGAAGAGCGAGAAAGAAAGCCGTGGCTCCCCACCCGCACCTTGGCCCCAGAATTTCCGGGATTGGGGTTCCATGGGGTGGGGGGGGGGAGTTGTAATCAGGTTGGGAGAGGTGGACCCGAGAAGAGACGGGACCTCAGGGAGAAGGGATTTCCAATCATTGTCCCCAACTCTGCAAGAAGTTTCCCTGCGCGTCAGAGACAGGCACTCCAGAGCCAGGAGGGGGCCACACCCACAGGTAGCAGAAGCACGCAGATTTCCAAGCAGGGCCAAAAGAACTTTTTACCAGTCCTGGGCCCAGAAAGAGGAAGGAAGAAGAGGGTGGCAGTCAAGCAGGCAAAGGTACTGCGCTGGAACGAGGGACCGCTGCAAGGGGTCCCCAGCGAAGCCACCTCCTATCACAGGCTGCTGCCTGCAGGCCGGCTCAGGTACCCCAAGGGCAAGGGGCGCCCGGGTTCGATTCCCCACCCGCGGGGGCGTGGGTGTCGCCGCACGAGGGGCGATGGGTGTCGGCCTGGGACCGCTCCTCTCCTGCCCCACCCGGACCACACTCCCTGGCCCCCTGCAGCACCCACAAAGCGAGAGAGGACGCCCCACTCCAGCGATGCCCCCGCGGCGGCCCGAGCCGAGCTCCCGGCGCGCGATCGGACCAGGAAGGAGGGAGGAAAGGCGCTCGGAGCAGCCCCAGCGCTCCCGAGGCCGGGCCCGGCTGCCCGCCTCGCCTACCTGCTGCTGCGGCGTTGGCGACGGCGGCTGCTGGGTCCAGCTGCGCTCAGCTGGTTCCGGGCTGCGGGGCGGGCGCCGGTGGGCGGGGCGCAGACGGGAGCCGCCTTCAGGGCGGGTCGCCCGTCGCGGGCTGGGAGTGGGGGTGGGGTGAGGTGGGGGCGGAGCGCCAACCCCACCCATGGGCAATTGGGAGGATAGAGACTGGACACTGGCTAGCATTCATCCAGTGCGCAGCAATGCTTTACCAATGCATCCCCTGGCTACGGCCCGCAAGAAGGCGTTGAGCTCTGAGCTTTACGCAGAAGGAAACGGAGGCCCAGAGCAAGAAGCAAAGATTGGAAGGGTTCTGGGGATGGGGGAAGGAGCAGACCCAGGGAAGCCCTGGAGCTGGGCTGGAGCCAAAGAGCTCAGTGGGGTGGGCCGCGTGGGAAGCTTAGCTAGGACCAGTGCAGGAAGATCCAGCCTGGGACGAGGGGATCTTAGGAGACAAAGCCCTCAGAGGTGATCTGGGTTCCCCACCAAAATAGGGGAGGTGCGTGACAGCGGGCAGTAAAGGAGAATCATTCCTAACAGCATCGGGGTGAAGAAACAGATGCCCAGGCCATCTCCAACCAACAGGAATTGGAGGGATGAGCTGGAACCTTTGACTTATGCCAAACTTGTCACTCTGGGCAACTGATTTAACACAGTCAAGTCTTAAGTTTTTTTTCAGATGTAAAATAGTTACAATTAACTGCCTCTTCTTGAGGCAGTGGAGGAAACTCTGGGAGAAAGACAGCACAATGGCAAAGCACAGCGGGTTCTCCCTAAACGGATGACCTGGGCATGGTGGCACAGATTGAGAAAAGCCACAGGGGACAGAAAGATGAATGAAGGAGTGTAAGACTTTTTATTGTCTCAACAGCATCACAGCGCATTCGGGAAAGTGCCTTCTATGGTGGACCAGGAGGATACAGGACAGTCTCCCTACAGTTCTGGTACTAACCTGGGGTCCCTGGCTCCAATGTGGAGAACTTGTGTACTTGGCGGGGTTCTGCAGCAGATCCCCGAGGTGTCCATTCCCAGCCTAGGTGGTGGCAGCAGCCCCATGTTCAGCCAGAGTAAAGCTGTCTCCAACACAAAGCAAAGTGTACCAAAGTCAATAACTGCTGGGTGCCAGGGATCAGAGCAGGAAAGGCTGGTGTTGTTCAAATAGCAGAGAAAGTAAGAACACAGGACTGGCTGCCTGGTTTTTGCATTAAGAAGCAGCCAGGGGAGCCACAGGGTCCAGAGTCTGGAGCATCCCAGCCTGGCCTTTCCTCTCACACCACCTCTCTTTTTCCAGCAGCACTGGTTACAGAAACCACTTCTCCATTGTCTCACGCCATGCTCTGGGCTTCCCTGTGTTACCAACTGTATTCTCACTTCCCTTCTCCACCTCCCACAGCAGACATGACTGGGTACATTTTTCAGAGGAGCAGACCAAGCCAAAGAAATGGTTAAGCAGCTCTCTGGATGCACACAAATAAGACAACCCTGCCTGGTGCTCCATGAAGGAGTCCTTGGCCCTTGCTCCTTCATTCAGCATCCTATGTCACACTCTGCCATTCTTCCTATCTTGGAAAACTGCCTCAGCTCCACTTCTTCTGAGAACTGAAGCAGATCGCCCGCACCTAGAGAGGCTCACACCCACTCTCTGCCACTGTGATTCCCTAGAAGCTGCCTGTGGGCTGGTGGGGAGAAAGGCAAAACCACAGGCTGCTTGGCACCGAACTCTTCTGATTACAAGCTCCAGATCCCTGTGCCTTGGAATTATCTAACCTATCATTTCCAACCCAGCAACTTCTCTCAGACAGGGGAGGGGAACCTCTGAATCTGTGTCTCCATAGAGCAGGAAAATATCATATCGGGGTAGAGGAAACACTGGAGAACATCTGGCCCAACTCCTCATCTTAGAGGTGGGGAAACTGAAACTCAGAGAACAGAGGGGCTTGTACTCAAGACTATTACTCCATTTGGTGGCCAGAGAGGTACGCAGGGACAGGCTGTCAGCAGAAATGTTGATGATGATGAAGGAGATGATGATGATAACTAATCCTTGTGTGGGTGATCCAAGCAAGTTCCTATGCATTAACATGTGTGTTTCACAGCTAGCCTGGCTATGTCCCACCCTGCTCTTTCAGGGTGTCTAGAAATCACCTTTGCCTTTTTGTCCTGTCCTCATTCCTTGGACATTCCTTGTCCTCTTTCTAGACTTCTTGGTTCTGAGCATCAGTCTGGTCTATTTGTCTTGGATCCAAACCTAAGAGAAAATGTCTTGTTGCTGCAGATCTTCTCTGATAGAACAATTTCAACCAATCACTCTCTTGCCATAAGACTACCTCCATCACCAAGGGAGGACAGGAGAAAGGAAGGCCATGCACGGGCCCTGGAAGAGACAACCAAGTGTGCATACTCGGTCTTCCTACCTATGTTTGTATTATAACTCCCCATCCCCCCAAACTGAGTTGGCAGAATTAGGAGTGGACACCTGAGCCAACATGGATTATCAGAATTTGGAATGAGGGCTTGGATGTGATAACTCTGGTTACCTAACTGGGCCTGTGAGGACTGGTGACCTCTGAAGGCCACCGATGCCATACAGAGGCAGCCATCTTCCATCATGTCCATGAAACAGCCAATGGGAACCTTGTTAAATGACTAAATGAATGTAGAGATTCACAGAGGAGAAGCTTGGACTGGCCAGGCAAGATGTCTGGGTCACTTGGGCTCTTTTGGTTGGAGCTAGCTTCAGAAAATAAGTTACCATGATGCATATTTGCTGTGCATGGGATCCCTTACAGAAGGCTCTAAGAAGGGGAGCACAAGACAGAGGTTTTGTGAAAGGAATTACTTAAGGGAGAGCTCTCAGGAGGTCCTGGAATATTCCATGGATCACTAGGGCAAAGATGCAGCTGGGTGTCAGGGTCAGAAGTAGGACTTCAGTCTCTCATTCTGTCTTTCATCTCTGCCCAGCTCTTTATTCCTCAACTTCGTATCACACCAACATTTCTACTTTCCCAGAATGGCATTCGCCAGCAGTGAGTTGGAGTATCTGCTTGTGGTCTACATCTAACTTGAGTCAGATGTCTGTCTTTTATTCCGCACACTCCAGCCAGAGTGGCAGGGTCACACTGCCCACACCTAGCTGTGCCCACTGTCACCTACGGATGGAGGGGTGCAGTTCCCTGAGAAAAGGGGGGTAGCTGACAGAGAAAACGTTCCCCAGACAGAAGGCCCTGAAAGGGTGAAGAGACTGAAAATAGGAAGGAGAAAGTGGGCAGAGTCTTCCGCCCTGGAACAGAGAAAGTCCAGGTTGGGAGGCTGGGGAAAGGTAGGCCTGGACGCAGAGAATAAGCGTGCCTGCTGCAAAACGTTTACAACCAGCTGTTAAACAGTCTTCAGTAACGATTTATACAACCGTATAATTACATACATTATAAGGTGATAAACTCAAAATTTAGGATTTTCTAATTATCGGATTATACTCCATTGCTATCTATGCTCTTAAAAGTTATTCTAGATGTTTCTCTATATGACATAAATACTGTGTGTGTGCTGTGGTACATTTCTCCCCAGCTACACAGTCCATGACACTATACTGGTAGCCTTAAATCAGCCAATCTGGGAATATTTACAACACAAAAACCAACACAACTTCTAAATCAGAGCTTCCAACGCCCGCCCCCCCCATTTCCCAGCACTTCACTCTCTACTACCCTGGGTTCCCCACTTTACTCTGAGTTCAGATTGTTTATGAGTCTGTTGATCATCAAACTGGGGGCTCAGTGGATGGAGAAAGTGTGTTTGTTTTGTTTTCCAGTGTCACTCCAGTAGCAAACAGTTTCTGGCACAGAAAATATGCTTAGCAACTTTTTAATTGGATTAATTGGTAACCAGGTGAGTTTGGCCAGACAGAATGTTTTCAGTACAGTAGGAGGACCTAGAAAGAGCTGCAAGAGCTGCCAACCTAAACATTTTCTGAGTGCTCTGGGCGGGGATGTGTTTGCTCTATGGTTTTATTTTATTTTATTTTTTACTCTTTGGTGCTAGGGCTTGGACCTAGGACCTTGCACATACTGAGTACATAGTCTACCAGAAAGCTCCACCCCTGGTCCCATTATTTTAACGAGAATTTAAAACTGTAAATGCCAAGAAAGGTATGGTGGCTCACGCCTGTAATACCAGCACTCAAGAGGTGAGGCAGAAGGATAGCTGGGCATTCAGAGCCAGCCTGAGCTACATAGTGTACTCAAGGCCAGTTTGAATTACACAGCAAGACACTGTCTCAAAAAACAAAAACAAACAAACAAATTTAAAAAACCTGTAGGTTCCCTATACCCACTATAAATTCCCTATAATGCACTCCTAAGACCCAGCATTTATGGCTTGCCATATCTTGGAATATCTAGCAGACTTGATTTTATAGTTCTGCCCTTAAATGCCAGCAAGATGCTACAGAATTCTGGCACCAACAAGGGTCACTGACTCTGGTACTCAGCAGAGGATTTCCCAGCCAGCCAGCCTCCTGGGCTAAGTTTTCAAGGAAAGACCTCAAATGCCAGCTGATTCTGGGCCTGCCACTGTTGCTCCCAGCTCTACACAAACGGCCCTGTGATGGTGGCATTTGTAATAATAACAACTAAAAGCATAATTACAATAACAATACTTGAGTGTTTACTTTATTAGTTTATTAGTTTTATTACTTTATTCCTGGCCACTTTATTACTTTATTAGTTTAATCTTAAGAACTAAGTTAAGAATTGTTATTTTCAGTGCTGCAAACAAGTAAGCAGCCTCCAAAAAGATGAGCAACCTCCTTACACTTCCATGGTGGGGTGAGAGGTAGGACAGGATTTCAATCCTGCTGTGTCCAAAGCACAGATTCTTTTTACAGCCAAGGTAGAAAGAGTCCAAAAGCAAGGTCAGCTGTTGTTTACGCCTCCTGTTCAGGATCATGAATTATTTCATCTTAGTAATGTTAGGCCCACTTCCTGTCTACTTCAGTTAACAACTGATAACAGCTTACTGTTATTTGCGTGTGCGTGTATGCATGTAAGTATGTGGGCATGTGCATGCGTGCGTACGTACGTACGTACGTATGTGTGTTGTGTGTAGCTATGCACAGTACTGGGGTTTGAATCCAGGACATCACAAATACTAAGCACTGTGTTCTCCCATTCACTACATTCCAGTCCTTACTTACTATTTCTTTATACAGAGAGTATTTGGAGTTGTTTAAGAAATGTAGAAGTATTTTTTAAAAGGTTATACATTTCCAAGCTTTATAAATTAATTTATAAAATCCCTTGAACACACCCCCTGCCCAAATCATCATAGCAGTGTTATTTTTGTCCTAGGAGGTACCAGTTCCAAGTCACTCAGCCTCTCTGTGCTTTGGTTTCTTCATTGGATAATAGTGTCTAGTCCAAGAACTGTGGGGAAATTAAATAAAACTATCCGCATCAAGGCCAGAGCCATGGAAGAGCTCTGGGAACAGGTGATGGGATCATTACCGGTGCTCCTAGGTAACAGCACATAGGGTCTCAATTGAGTGAGCTCGGGCCAGTGTGAGTGGAAGGCCATGGGTGGAGTTGTGGATTGAACCAGACAGCACGATGCACTGGGTTTAGGGAAATAGAACAACAGTGTGCACAGGTGCCTGCTCTTGGCATTATCTAACAGCAAATTTCCCAGATCATAATTAATCACACTTCCACTTCATAGGCATGGAAAGAGGCTCAGCGAGGTGAAGTCACTCGTTTCTACGGCACACCAGGGAAATGGCAGACCTGAGATGGAATCCAGATTTCCTCCGAAGCAAAGCTGCTGCCTCCCATGGAGGGTTGAGAGCATGCCCGGCTGGGGGCCTGGGCAGTGGGAAGCTGTCAAAGGCAGGAGACTGACCCTGGTCAAGAAGACGTGTACCAACATGGGCCGCAGGGTCTGGCTGGTGGGTCCGGCTGGCCTCACAGACCATGCCTGCCAGGGATTTAGCAGGAAGAGCTGGCTTTTGTTCTGGATGAATCAGGCCAGCTGTTTCTGAAAAGGCCAGCCCCACTCTTCTAGGCCCAGCATGCCAGAAGGCATTCATTCAGCTGTCCCGAGGGTCACCAGTGCGGGGGAGGGGTGCACTTTGCACACTGGACCAAACCATTTACAGAGTTATATTATCACCCAGCGGGACAATGGGCTTTTCAAATGTGTGCTGTGTCTTAGGGCTGAAACACACAGTCAGGCTGGCAATGCCTTACCCTTTTTGGAATCTGAAAAGAAAATGTTTTAAAGGAAAAAAAAAAAAAAAAAAAGACCAGTTGTTGAGATTAAGATTTAGCCAAAGTGGACCTCATCCCTCACCATTTTCCTCCTTCTCTCTCCCTTTTCTTCCATGCCTCTGTTTCTTTTTTCTGTTTCTCTATCTCTTCTTTCTTTTTTTTCCTTTCTTCTTTCTGTTTGATAGGGTCCACAGAGCCCAAGGAATTAGGACACCCCAGTCCCACTCCCTGTACTACATCTACCCAGCAAGTCGCTCACTCCTCAGAGCCCCCCTAGTCTCATCTGCAAACTGGAGTGCTGGAAGTAACTGCCTGTGGGTCCCGCCTGGCTCAGAGCACCAGGTATGCAGTGCAGCTCTGCCCCAGCCCCAGAGAGAACAAAACAGCATCTGTCTCATAGGATCCAAAACTGTCCTTCAGTTCCTTAGCCCTTAAGGCAAGTCATTCTAGGTAAGAACCTTCAAAAATTTAAAATATAGGTAACATCCCTTTATTAAACATTTGTTTTTCTCAAATGCAAACGTAGTTTTGAGAAACCCAACACCTGATTGGAAAAGGAGTACAATGTTTCCCTGCATTCTCCCTCTCCTCCTGAACTTCCTCAAACTCTGGGCGTGAAGAAGCCCCAGCTGGGAAGGGGTCAGACCACCACCCACACCACACAGGTAACCTGGAGTGGGAAACTGCACTCTTTCTCTGGTGCTGCTCTGCAGCCTTGACCTCAGACAGGTGACCCTACAGATCCAGGCTGCTGGGCAGGTGCCAGGGGCTCAGAGCTATTCAGCTCCCTCTCTGCTTAGCCCAGACCTGTATTCAGTTTATCACACAGCCATTTGCCAATGTCCCAGATGGACAGGAATCTTGCATCAAAATATGTGTGTATCTCCCCTTAGGGCCTCTAACCATGCTTTCTTGTCTCCAGATGCTTACATCTTGTTATTTATGCATGAGAAAGCATCCTTTAGTCAGTAAAAGATGAAAGACTCAGTGGGACTGTCAAACCTATTGTTCCTTAGAACTGAAACGGGAAATCTTAATCTTCAGTGCATAACCTGTGACACCTCTTTTAAAGTGTCCAGTTTGATAATGGCCTGAAATACAGTTGACACTGTCTAGCTTTATGGCAAATCATAAAAAGCCCTGAGAACCATACGTGCCCAGGGCTGGGAGTTAGTAAGCTTTGCATTTTATCACTCTCCAGACAAACTCCAGACTTTGTATCTGGCATTGGTGGCCACACACTGTCTGGCATTGCTTTGTGTCTCTAATTTCATCTCATCCCCTTCCTACCTCAACCCTGTACCTTATGCCACTATATCACCTGCCAGTCTTCTGACAAAACATGGATCCTGTCACCTGGACACTGCCAAACCTCTGTACCCCAGTTCTCTTCCTTGGGATTACTCATGACACTCATTGAACTTTTTTTTTTTGGTACTGAGGATCAAATTCTAGACCTCACATTTGCAAGGCAAGCACTGTGCTGCTGAGCTATATCCCTGGCCCAGGACTCTTAGCTGTTTTTCAGACTCATTTAGTGGGGACCCTCTTTGGAAAGGCTTCCCTGAGTCCCCTGGGGCAGATTATATTAGCTATTTCTAATAGCTCTGACAAAACTTCTAAGACCTCTGACAAACTCCCATCACAACACTGCCTGCACTGCCCAGATGGGCGCCCCGTCCTGGAATCCTTTATCCCAGATCTCTGCTTAATTCCTTTAGAAGTGATGGATGGGTGTTTGCAGATTTGTTTCCTGCTTCCTCCACCAGAGCTCCTCGAGGATAAGGATGGAGATCTCTCTTTATTCCCTACAAAAGTGCCCTGGACACAGCAGGTCCTTAACCCATAACGAATTAAATTGATAACTCGGTTGAATGATCACACTGTTGTCTAGTATCTGTTTATGTTTCCAGTCTACCATTGGACACCTCCTGAGCATGGACAAAGTCCTGCTCGCTATTATGCTTCCAGCATGAACTTGGGGCACATAGAAGACTGGTAAAGTGTTACTTGGATGGATGGATGAAGTGAATTAGAAGAACTAATATGAAAGCTGGGTGGAAAATGATCACAGAAAGGAACTCTAAATAACACTGTGGAAACACCCTACTGATATAAATGTTACTTTCACTAGTTGAAGTAAACTTTTTTTTTCCAATTATGCTCAGTTGTACTGCTGTAAGAGGAAAAAAAAACAAACGAAATGGAGTTGGTTCAGGCTAACCTTTAAAAAACAATCACCATAGAAATCCAATAACTGGAGTAGCCTTTTAGTGACTAGGTTGCACATTGATATCAGCTTACATTAATTAGTGAGGCTAGCATACTATCTCAAACATTGCTTCCTTAATCTCCCAGGTTTGTATCAGATATCATCTTTGGATTTCCTCAAGTTTTATATTTAAGAAAAATACAATAACTTATCAAGTGTCTTTAAAAGAGACTTTATCTTTAGGTTAAATATTCATACACCTCCAAGTTTCCTAAAATCGGAACATAGTCCCTGACATACAACTGTCAACAATAAAAATCTCTAAACCCAGTACTGCTGTAGAATTCTAGATCATAGAATCATCAAATTCAGCATATACATAGATTATTTCTATTTTTAATATACTATAATTGCTATCACGTGCAAATAATTACACACAAGCCTTTTTTCTTCTCCTTATGTCATTTAGAAAACATTTTCCTGGGTTGCAAGACATGCTATCTGTTTTTCTGAACAAGTCATTCAGCCTGAGCCTCAGGAATCACTTCCTGTCCATCAGCCCCCCTCTCAGAGCTGCTGACGGATCCTTGAGCTAATGGAAGGGGGATGCTTTGGCTGCAGAGCCTGCCGGCTGCAGGGTCACACAGTTTTTAAAAATCCACTTTATTTCAAAAAGAAAAAGGAAAATTTCAAAACACAGCAATCAGGGGACAATAGTACATATATTGTGCATTGCCTCCCGCAAATCACTCATCTAGAGTGCAAGACATCTGTATTCAATTGTCCGAACAGTATCAGCACAAAACTTTCTCTTCAGTGAACTCAGAGAGCTTCTTACACTAGTAACACAATTTAATTTTACACATGCATGTCTCATTTATTTCACTTATAAGTATGGTCTCAGGTTGCATCCATTTGCCTATAAAAGTCTCACATTTGTTCTTTGTGGTTGAATAGTACTTCATTGTATTAAAATACCACATCTTTTTAATGCATTCCTCAGTTGATGGGCATTTGGGTTGTTTCCAAGATCTAGTTTTTACAAACTGTGCTGCTATGAACATGGGTGCACATATATCGCTGTGGTTCAGTGTCTTTAGTTCTTCTGGTAACTTGAACAATTACTTCTAAGAGGAAAATATGTAATTATCAACTAGTGATTTCTTACTGTTTTTTTGAAATTATATATTATTTCTACCCTCTTTCTGTTTCATTTTTTTCTTTAGATAAATTTAAAAAAAAGAAAGGAAGTGAAGATGTCACCAAGTTTAAAGACATCTGTATTTTATCAACTGATTTAAATTAGACTACTGTTAAATTATGTGAATCAAAAAGCATTTGGGCTAGTATCATGAGTGTTTTACGCCAAAGTAAGCAGAACATGGACCTGAAAATTGACAGACAGAAACATCTACATCAACCTGAATCATATATAAGCTTTATGTTATCAAACTTTAAGGCTTTTATCTGAGATCCCATGTAGGCCTCAAGACCATCAGCCCTCATTCTGTAATGTCTTAAGTGAGTCTGGCTTTTCCCAAACACACATATAACCTGTTTTACACAGAGGAGGCAAAAACCACAAGTTCATACAAGCAAAAATAAAAGAAAAAACCATTGATATAACCTTCAAACCTTCAGCAAACCAGGTGTAGGTATCTTGGTCAGATTAAAATGATAAACAATGAACAAAGCACAAAGAAAACAACTACTTTTAAATTAGGGCACTCTCAAAGATGTATTGGCCAACTGGACATAATATAATAGTTTGTTATAGTTCCCAGTGTTTAACTATAAACAAACTACTTAGAACATTTTAAAGGGTGATCAATTATCACTTATTTTCTCTTGAGTGAATCGCAAAAGAGAACTCTTGTAACAAGGTAACACTAATAAGACAGGGAAAGAGAGAAAAACTTTTATATTGTGAAACCAATGACTGTTTAAAGAATGATTCTTACACTGACAGTTTATCTTTAGTGTTGGAATAGCTGTCAGCACAGAGCAGGCCCCTCAGTGTCCTCTGTACTAGAGCTACTGCAGGGATCCGCTCCACCGCGAGCTGTTCCCCTGTGTGAGACACTATGTCAACCTGCTTTTAATACAGAACACGGCCCATGAGAAATAAGCTCCTTTCGACTCTCAGTACTTCTCTCTGGAAGACAGGTTTGGTAACAAGGGCAGCCCACCTACCCTACAGGCACCAACCAGTGAAAAGAGTGAGCAGCAAGCATGGTAAGAGACCTGAGCTCAGGAGGAAAGTCGCCTAGAAAAAACCATGACCTGGTCACTGGGGAGCAGCAATACTTCCAAGGGGCGGCTGCTAGGGAGGTGCCAGGGGAGAAGGAACAGGGCAGGAGACTGTTGCTTCCATAACCTTTCCAAAGCAGGCTTTGTTCCAAAAAATGCCCTGGGATACAAATTGCTATCCATGAATTTTTGAAACTGTTTTATGATTTTACTAGCACCAAGGGAATGACTTTTGATAATGATTCCCTGGCACCATTCAAAAATGTTTAAACCATCACTACCTACCCATATTTCACATTAATAACTGCAGCTATAATTAAGGCCACGGTACTCTTAATTCACCAGCCCTGAAGTAGGTAGCAGTACTGACAAAAAGCACTCTAGTAGTAAAAATCTTCACTGTTAAAGGTCAAAGTTCTGACCACCATTTAGTACAAAGGGTGGTAACTGACCTCAGAAATGCAACTCTAAGCCAGTTATGGTGGCCGAGGCCTATCATTGCAGATGCCGGATGTTGAGGAAGGAGAATCTCCACAAGTTTCAGTCCAGCCTGAACTACAAAATGATTTCAGAGGCCAGCCTGAACTATGTAGGTGGAACCTATCTCAAAACAAAACAAAATAAGACAAAACACCTAAATAAAATAAAAAGAAGTAATTCTACATATTGGGTGTTTTAGTTAGGTGAGAATACAATCTAATTCTCAAAAATCCAATTCTAGTTCTCTCTACACTCAAAATCCTAAGGTCACATTCACTGAGCAATGTTTGGCTCTACAAGAGATTTGTTAAAGGCTACAGAGTTGGCGACAAAGTCAGACAACAGGACTTCCCTGCCGGGTCACAGCTTCCCACAGTCATGACAATGCTGTCACTGCTTCTACTGGATTCTTCCTAAACAGAGTCACAGAACAGGTCAGGGATTGTGATGCCTCCTGCCTTGTCTTGTTGCCCAGAGCTGCCTTTGCTATTTCAGGTCTCTTCTGGTTCCAGATGAATTTTAGGAATGATTTCTCCAGATCTGTGAGGTATGCAAATGGTATTTTGATTGGAATTGCATTAAATCTGTATAACAATTTTGGGAGAATGGCCATTTTTACAATGTCTGTTCTTCCTATCCATGAACAAGGAATGTCTTGTTATTTTCTGAAATCCTGCACAATTTCTTTTTTCAGAGTACTGGAATTTTCAGTGTATAGATCTTTTACTTCTTTTGTTAGATTGATTCCTATGTATTTAATTTATTTGGATGCTATTGTGAAGGGTGTGGTTTCTCTTATTTCTCTCTCAGTGAGTTTGTTGTTTGTGTACAGAAATGCTATTGATTTCAGAGTGTTGGCCTTGTATCCAGCTACATTACTGACTTTGGTTATTACATCTAGAAGTCTTCAATGGAGTTTTGGGGGTCTTCTATATAGAGTATCATGTCATCTGCAAATAATGATAATTTATCTTCTTCTTTTCCTATTCTTATTCCTTTATTTCTCTCTCTGATCTGATTGCCCTGGCTAGTGTTTCCAGAACTATATTGAATAGAAGTGGTGAGAGTGGACATCCCTGTCTTATTCCTGATTTTAGAGTGAAAGCTTTCAGTTTTTGGCCATTTAATATGATGCTGGCTGTTGTTTTTCATAGATGGCTTTTATCAGATTGAGATAAAGACCTTAGCCAAATGTATTAGTCTAGACAGGTTAGGTTATACTCTAGTGACAGATCAACCCCCACATGCTAGTAGCTTAATGCAACCAAAGTTTATTCCTTGCCCAGGGCATCTATGCAATGCATATGCTCCCCATAAGCACCCATGGACCCTGAGTGATGAGGGGCCATTGTCTTGGAGCTGATTATTGGGGATCTGGGGCTCCTTGGTCATTAGAGGAAGACAGGAAAGCTGAGGCACTACTAGTGCTTTATCTTTTATACCTCAGCACCGAGGTGACATATGTGACTTCTACTCACAGCCCACTGGTAATTCTAGTCATGTGCTTCCTTCCAGCTGCAGAGAACGGAACATGTGGAGAGAAGATGGATGTTTGGTGAACAGGACACATCTCTGTCCCACATGTCACTCAAGACTTCATCTGTTGCCTCTGTGCCCCTTCCCAACTCATGATCCTCCCCAGCCACGCATCTTCTGGCTCCGCAGGCATGGACTCAAATGGTCACTCATGCTGGTTTCTGGACAAATTGTTCCTTCTCTGTTTGCTGCAATTCTGCTACTACTTTTAAGCCCAGCTTGAATTCTAGCTCTATTCCAGATCTCTCTGGGTAAAATTAATTGATCCTTCCTAGTTTGGTGCTCTCTCTCTCTTTTCTTTAATTGTTGTTGGGTTTTTTTACTGTTTGTTTTTTGTTTTTTGTCTTTTTCGAGACAGAGTCTCACTATGCAGTTCAGACTGGCCTTGAACTCACTTTGTAGCCCAGGATGGCCTCAAACTTTCAGTGAACCTCCTGCCTCAGCCTCCTGAGTGCTGGGATTATAGCAAACATCACCACACAGGCTCACATCTCTTGTTCTACTCCCAGCAGCACTTAGTTCCATGAGAATGACTTCCTAGCATCTTTCACAGTGCCTAGCACATAGCAGATACTAAGTAAATATTTGTCAAAGAAATGCTTCCATTTTAGAATTTCTCAAATGACACTCAAATTGTTTGTATACCTTTCTCCACTCCCATCTACTCATGACCCAGAGGTCTTATTCATCTCCACTGGCCCAAAACCTACCATCACTGAGAGAGCATTTTCACTAAGCACTTTCTGGGATGTTAAGTAATTAATTTGTCTAATATTTAATTTTGAATAATAATTCAAAAATAACTACAAACCAATCTTTAAAAACCGAGTACCAGTTGTATGTATGCTATGCTTCAATTGAAAACTTTACTATTTATTTATTGGTACTGGGAATCGAACTGGAAAGGAACTTGCACTTGCCAGGCAGGTGTAAAAGTTTACTTTAAAAACAAACATATAATAAACAAGGAAATTGTTGAACAGCAATTTCACACACACAATTTGCTGTTTTCTAGAACATAATCATATTGATGTATAAGCTGGGGAATGGTATCTGTAGACAAATCTATAAAAGTCCTCTGGGCAGAGTAGTATAAGCTGGTGCTAAAGTGGCTGAGTACCAGCGGCAGAACTGTCAGCAGATGGAAGGACTCTGCCACATTGTTTCCAGGTTCTTGGTGTCTCAGACAAAGAATAGAGCAGGACGCTCAGGAGGAGGAGCAAGAATAAGTAAAATGGAAAGAACTGAAATTACACTCCAGAGGGTGGAAGCAGGCTGAGGAGAAGAGCTAATAGCCCCAGCAGGGGCAAGTACTGGTTTTCTTAAGGTCCTGGGATTATACAAGGACCTACAGTGGGGACTGGGAGATCTTGGCACCCATAGCCCAAGGGCATAGGAGGTAAGGGTGGGCTGGGCCAAGTCAAGACTGCAATGCAAATAAGCCCACAGACCAAGGTCCTGCACTTTGGCTTTTGCTTATGCCTGAGGGTCCTGGGGTCCAGGTTGACCTTTATCTGTTTGCTTCCCCACATGTTGACGTGCTTGGCCTTGCTGTCTGGCTCCCGATACTTGCTCCATGGCTTTCTGTTGCTTTGCCTCCTATCTCAGAATCACACTGTGGCCTCAGGATAATCAGGGCTCCAGGGCTCCAGGGCTCCAGGTGCCGTAGGGAGCACACGTGGTACCCTACTCTTCTTTTTTCTGTTTCTCTCTGAGCCCATGCTTCATTGTTCTCATTTACCAAAACTCAGCTTTTCCTGCTTCACAGAAAACAGCAACCGAAACCAGAGTCACCAGCTACCTGGCTTCCTTTTCTTTTGAAAACCACAGCAGTTGTGTTCTTTGTCTCAATTTCAAGATCCCAGAGAAAGACGGATGGGCTGTACTTGCTAGATGCTCGATGGTGCAGTCATGGGAGACCAGCAAGAAAAGTCCTCACATGTACACATGACTGTTTTCCCCTGAGACCTTGGTCACAGAGGATCCAGGCCCCAGGAAACAGGGGCAAGTGCTACCTATTAAAACCAGGAAGAAGGAGAGCTATTCTTGAGAAAGCAGTTTCAGAAGGAGATAATACACAAATATGAATATATCCTCTGGGGGAAATGAATGTAAGGAGACATCATTTGGAAAAGAATTAAGTGGCGGCTTCTACCTCACAGGTATTCTCCTGCATCGCCTGACACATGCGCCTCCACTGCCAGGTCCTATCAATTCTATCTTCCTTTGTGCAATAGCTCCCTCCTCAACATCAGCATTGTCTCAGACCCTTCTTTGTCATCTCTGGTCTAGACTGTGGCAATAGCCTCTAACTGGTCCTCTGGTCTCCAGTCTCATCCTGTCCTAACCATCCCCAACCCATGATGGTCTCCAAAGGACCCTTCTTCCTATGATCCTTCTAATCCTGCCACTTCCCTGCTGAACACTCTTCAGTGGCTCCTGTCACTTCCCAGGCTTCCTAGCACTGCCTCTGGCTCTCTTCTTGAGGAAGCACGTGCCTGTCTGCTCTCCCCAAGACTTCTCCCCATCCACTCCCAGCAGCAGTTTACCATTTTGTGTCTTTTAAAGCATTTGCTCCCTCTGTCTATGATACTCTTCCCATCTCCATTTCCTCTGCTAGGTGATGGTGCTTTGTCTTCAGGTAAATGTCCTTACTTTCTCTGTGATGCCACCACACTGTGTCTACTTTTACTTCCAGACACATCTGTTTCCTCTGCTGTGTTCTTTCAGAGAAGTAACTATCTCGCTCCTCTTTCAGTCCCCAGTTCGAGACCTACAGTCTGACACAACTAGGAATCCACAAATGCTTAATGGAAGGAAGGGAGGAAGAAAGGGAGGGAGGGAAGAAAGATAGGGTCTCCAAATTATATAGGATATAACTATACATATAACTCCCAATCTGCTAGGTATCTGATACTCCAAGTTCATGTTTCCTCAAGTAGAAGAAGGAATTTTAAGGAACAACAGAGGGTAAGAGTAGGAAATTTTATTGAGAGAGAGACAGCTCCTGTGAGAGACGGGGTGGGGGGAACCCGAGTGGGTTGCTACAGACTGTACTTTCCAAAGGAAGTTTTAAAGAGCAAAATCATGAGGTAAATACAATGTGGGACAAAACTATGATCAACCAATAAGATTACAAGTATAGCCATTTAGGTAATGTTGGCCCAATGGGAAAGCAAGTTCCATAGCAAGTATACATGCAGAGAACAAGGATCTTTTTTGGAAGAGATGAGTTAAGAGGCCCTGGTCACCCACCCAGGTAAATAAAGCCTATCTAGAGTTCACTGGGCCAGGTGATTCCAATGATAGTATGTAATCCCTGGGGGAGGCATGTAGGCCTGGTCATTCTGTCTTTGTCTTGAGGCCTGGCCTTTAACAGATGCACCTCCAGCCCCATTTGTAATGTGTTCTCACCCTCTGCACTGACTCCCATGAGGGCCTGGCCCTGTCTGACTGCCTATAATATTACTATGTAACTTAGCAGTCTAAAGTAGCAGGAAAGGAAGGGAGAAAGGAAGAATCAATTAAGAAAAGGGCCAAGACTTCCAAGTTATACCTGTTTTCTCTCATGACTTAAATACATTATGGCACCTCCTCGAGACTCAGCCGCCTCCTTTATAAAATAGCACCTGTCCTGTCTAACAGACAGGCATAAAGGAGATCAAACAAAGAGGAGAATGTGGAAACACTTTATTTGTTCCTTTGCAAATATTATTATTATGATTTAGCCACTGTGTTGCATGTAGTCTACTGACTAACCACAACCCCAGCTGGTAGTGGGAAGCTTTCACTGCTCAGGGGGCCTGTACTGCAGTGGGGCTTTTGGTAGCGGGGAGGCACAGTTGATTAGCTTTGTTTTATCAGAGAATCATTACCAGAATTGTGGGAATCAGGTGGGGCTAGCACTGGGATTCCTCAGGGTCAGTGTATCGACTGAGTAAATTCGAGGGCATCAATCTGTTTGATTACTTGCATACTTACCTTGGGTGCTCTTTACCTCCTAACTCAAATGAATATGACAGAGCAACCAAACTATTGTCTAATATTTAAACTAGAATCAAGTGCTTTCTACTGGCTTCTCTTTCTTGCTTCTGCATCAGTTTAATTGAAAAGTGGCTTCGGCTGGGACCTGCTTGGGCTCCGTGTAGAGTGATTGATTAGGACACAGGAGGCCCTAAGTTCCAACCCTAGCAAGCCACCCCCTGTAGTGATTTGAACCTGCCACTGCGATGGCAATGATGAGAACTGCTCTGTGGGATCAGGATCTTCACAATGCTGTGCAATAGAAATAGAAAGGCAAGAGAATTTAGAAGCTGTGCAGAAGGAGCGCTGTAGCTGTCTTGCTGCCTGTCTCTGGCAGCAAATGGGCCTGTTTAAGATTCACAATGGTGTTATAAGATATGGAACAATGTGGGGCAAACACGAGAGGGCAGCGGGCAGGGATCTCCTAATGTGGAAGTAGGTGGGCCCTGAGAGCTGGCCCATCCTCTACCTTAGCACACTGGGCCTGGCTGATTTCTGACTTCCCCTGGGCTCATTGACCACACAGTGTTCTGCTGTTCCATAAGGCTTTGAGCTCAAGGCAACTAAGGAAGAACAAAATCTGGACAAGATGGCACATACCTGAAGTCCCAGCACTCTGGGAGGCTAAGGCAGGAACTTTCTCAAGTTTGAGCCCAGTCTGGGTAATGCTGCCATTTAGGAAGACCTTATCTCAAAATGAAAAATAAAAACAGGGCTGGGATATGGCTCAGTGCAAAGGCCCTGAGTTCAATACTGCAAAGACAGAAAAGAGAAAGAAAGAAAGAAGAAAAAAGGAGGGGAGGAGAAGAGAGAAGAGAAGAGAAAGAAGAGGAGAGGAAAGGAGAGGAGAGGAGAAGAGAGGAAACAAAAAAAAACAAAACAAAATGAAATGAAAGAAAAGAAAAGAAAAGAGGCAAGCAAGGAAGCAGGTAGGCAAGCAACACACTTGTAACCCAAGAACTCAGTCAGCTAAGACAAGAGGATCTCAAGCTCAAGGCCAACCTGGGCTAAGCAGTGAGATCCTGTCAAAAAACAAAACAAAAAACACAACAACAACAAGAAAAAAAAATAATACAAGGATCACAGGAAGGGTTTTTTTCTATCCTCCTTCACTACCTCCCTAACAACTGGCTAGAAATTCTCCTTTATTGGAGACAACTCTTTTATTGGTGCCACAGGCTTCTGCAAACACATTTTACTGTCTTAGTTTATTCCTGTTTCTTTACCTTTTCAACAATTTCCTTCCTCGTAAGGGTTAAAAACTGCTTTCCCTTGTCATGTCCTTCCCCTTAACTTACTGTTCTTTGTGGAGGAGATTTAAGCCACTGCCTTGACCTCTTTCCTTGAGGTTTCTGCTGTGGAGTGTCCCTTACATGCCTTAATAAACTTCTTGTTTTTTCCTTCTCAGTCTCTTTTGTTACAGAGGTCTGCCCCAGCTATGAACCCAGAAGACTAGAAAAGAAGT